>RYFJ01003955.1:0-52163 GCA_003991445.1 Oryza meyeriana var. granulata
TCGGTGGTGGGGTTCTGGGCTAGATGGGTGCTGGGGTTTGATCATAGGCACCTGATGGTTTTAACTCGTATAACTCTTTTTTTCTTGGCTGATCTATTATGGGTTGCTTCCCAACCTCTCGAGGCTGGACTGGACTACTAGGGGTAGCCAGCACTCTGGACTCCCTAGCGGTGGCTGGGAGGGATGAATAAGCCGGCATATTTTGCAAGCAATCATCGTCATTGAAATAGACTCAATGGGAACTATGTTCATGTCAACCATTGCAACAAACATAAGACAATCACCAGAACAAGATATTACCGACCGGCCAGGCCTGTCCTGGCATAGGGCAATGGGAGCCCTCTCGGCATCCAGGGTCTTTGACGACTCCACTACAAATATGCCGAGCAGGGTTGTCCGGTGATGATCCTTGGTCGACGAAGTCACCGAGCATCCGAGTTGGGTCATCTCTTCCTGATGATCATAGCCGACGGTGGATCCGTGCCCTTCAGGGGTGAATTCCGATGAATTCAGGAAGGCTCAGGTAACAATGGCTTCACGTCCGGATTTTTTTTCCTTTTTCCGTTCTTTTTGCCGATTCGGCGAAATCCCATCTTTTGAGGACCGCGAGTCACACATTAATGAAAATTTCATAATAAAAGGATTTAATATGATTAAATAATAATTATGGTGTGATTTGTTTTTATTTTCTTAATCGGTTTATTTTGATTTCGGAAGTGAGCTTGTCTCTCAAGTTTATTATTTTTCTCCTGATCTCCAGACTCTACATTTTTGCATCCGTCAATTCCTAGTTTCCCGAGGTCCAAATTCATTTTCATTTCCCTAAATTAAAAATTTTTCTTCAACAATTTCAAAGGGTCCGAATTCTGCAATTTTCCACAAAACCCCCTGCCTTTTTCCTTTTCTTTTTCCTTTCTTTCCCTCCTTTCTCTTTTCCAGCTAGCCCCTCCCTTTCCTTTTTTTTCTTTTCTACTCCATCTTCTTCCTTTGGCCAGAGGCCGAAGCCTCCTCCCTCCTGTGCCGTGGCCGGCCCAGCCGCCACCGGCCTGCGCCACGCTGAGAGCCCCGGCCACCTGCCGCCACCCTGCGCCCGGCCGAGCCCAGCCGCTCCCGCACCCCGCCGCCTCCACCTGCGCCCGGCCCGGCCTGCTCCGCGCCGCCCGTGCCTCCAGGCCCGCGCCGCCCGCCCGCTCCCGTGCGCCGCCGGCTCCTCCGCCCTAACTGCCGCTCGCCCTTGCCGCGAGCCGCCCTATATATATGTGTGCAGCTGCGTCATCTGTTCCTCTTCCCCCGAAGATGCCGCCGCCGCCCTCTTCTTCCTCCACAGCTGCGCCGACGCCCCAACGCCGCCGTTGAGCAGCGCCTCCGTCGCCCGCGCCTGCGCCCTGCTTCTTCCCCGGCCGACGCCGCCGACACCGCTGGTCAGCACCGCCCTTGCGCCGGCTTCCCTCCGTCGCCGAGCCTGCGTCCTGATTCCCCAGCCGGCGCCAACGCCGCCGAGTCTCCTGGCTCTCCCCGTCCAGTCCAGCGCCTCACCTTGCTTCCCAACCGACGCCGTCGTCGCCCTCTCCTGCCTCTGGTTCCCGTCCGCCGCCGCAAGCCGCCTCCCGTTTCCAGCCGACGCCGCTGCCCGCTGCCGCCGGTCCGTCGCCGCTGCCCGCTGCCGCCGGTCCGCCGCCGCTCGTCGACGCCGTCGCCGTCGGGCCCGACGCCCCTGCGCTGCCGCCCGGCCGTGGCTAAGGCAGCCGGCTGGCCGGCAGGGACAGAGTCCTATTCTCCCCTCTGTGGCTTGACATGCGGGTCCCGCGGATTGGATTTTTCCCATGTTGATCTATACCATTGGATCTCCTAGACGAATCTCAGCCGTAGATTTTTTAAATCCAATCTTGCCACATCATTGCCACATCATCTAATCGGTACACGTGTCGCCACGTGGCGTTCATGTCATCCTGTCCAGTATACCTCTCATTCTTCCGGTCCGTAGACCGAGTCCGTCATTAACTAGTGGGCCCTGCTCCTTTTTCTCCAAAAAAATAATTCATTTCCGAATTTAAAATCCAGGGAATATTCTAGGAATATTCTTTCTCTTTTACCTCGGATTTTTCTTGATTTCCAAACTTCCGGAGTTCATATCTCATCCATCCGAACTCCGATTCAACCCGTTCTTTTTCCTAAATTCTTCTAAAATCGAGCTCGACCTCATGGTTTAGTTGGTTATTTTTAATTGATGTTATTTCAGGCTGTTTTCTTGTTATTTATTTATTTCCTGTTATGAATGTATAGACACGGAAGCCGTGGAGCAGTTCGCCGCAGAAGACGCCGAGCAAGGACAGTACTTGGAGCAAGGCAAGTGCACCCTTTGAACATATTGAATCCAATTTATAAAATGTTTTTATTGTGAAACATGCATGATTTTATTTTATAAATTATCGATGGGTAGCATGGCCTAATTGTTTTCATTCCATGCCTTTGATTATTGAATATCCTGTGATACCTTGTCACTCTAGAATTTGGGAGTTGAACATAGGGGTCAACTCAGGGTAGAGTAGTAAACGCTTAGCCCCGCTCAAAGTTGTTTTACAAGCAAAATAATATAATGATTAATGATATACTTATCACTGTTTTATTTGAGCTATGTGGTTGTGTACTATCTTTCTGGTAGCATGTGTTGCACCGTGTAGTAAACAACGGGCGGATAAAATGTTTTGGACTGGGGTGATGGATGGTTCTGTGTGAACCTAGTAAGAGGGTGAGGTATCTGTGTGATCCTTACCAGTTGAGGTATCTGTGTGATCCTTACCAGGTTAGGTCTCTGTGTGAGCCTAATGAAGCTGTGTGCTATTGTAGTTTTGGCAAGTTGCCCTGGTCAATTAAGGATTTCACTTCATAAGTCAATAATCTGAGCCTAACGTACAACCACATATCCTAATGGGAAGACCTGGCCCAGTAGGATTCTGAGTCTTGGCACTGCCGGCCCAGGTGGTTAGATGATAGGTTTTATGGTTAGCCATGGGTACTTTCCTCTCTGTGTGAGGGAAAGGTGGATCATGGGGAAGGCAGTGTTGAGGCAGAGTTTCTAAAAAGCCTTGTTACAGTTTCCTTGGCCGCACACAATGAGAAGTGTGACAATTGTACATGACCGTTAGGAGGATAATGTATCTTGTGAGTAAAGTTGTACAACCTCTGCAGAGTGTTTAACTAATCTATTCGAATAGCCGCGTCCGCGGTCATGGACATGCTCGGTGAATTCTAATGAGGGGTAGTTTGCGAAAACAAGGGATGATAATGATGCTGTGTGCAGGAAAATGATTTATCTATGTGGTCCTGTGTGGATGGTTGGATGGTAATACCCGTTATTTAAAATATTGTTTTTAACTCTGTTTATAAATTGTTTATAACTGCAACTGCTATGTTATGCAAAATAGCCTTAGCCTTTCTTTGTCAGCTGTGCATATGCATATTTCCGTGCACTTGCTGAGTATTACATGTACTTACCTTGCAATTCCCCCCAATTCTAGAAGAGAGGTTTCCGCTATTTTCGGAGGAGTTTGCTGCTGAAGACGAGGAATAGGCCATGTGCCCCAGTTGACTGCTTGTGGCATGTTAAATGGAGTTTCCTCGTATTTATTTTATTTTTGCTGCTATCTTGTTCTCTTTAGGCCCTTCGTGGCATAATAAATGTAACTTTAGCCATAAGGCTTTTCACAGTCAATTTATTAATAAATAGTTTAGTTTCCTTCGTGATGTTGGCTGTGATATTATTCTTGTGACTGTATGTGCTAGCGTGATCCTGGGGCTAGTACGTGTACACAGAGGGTCCTGTGTTGGGGTCCCACAATGGCCTATTCAGCCCCTTGTTCTTCAGGGCATCTATCTTCTCCACCAGCAGCAGCCACACCTAGACCATCTCAGCTTGGGACGGATGAGCAGTCCATCTCTCCAGTAACGTAGGGGGATTTTCGGTGAAAGGCGGCAAGGAGGGCTTGAGGTTCAAGCAATAGAACCACTCCTGGTGCCACCCCTTCAGCGAGGTCTTTAGGGGAACATGCAAATAAGCCTTCTTCATCTCGTTGCGGAGTTGAAGACCTGCTCCCCCTATCACCTGGATTTTGGATTTGGAGGGTTGTGGTTTGACATGAAAGAGAAAGCGAAAAAGATTTAAATGGGGATCAACCCCAAGGAAGGCTTCACAGAGAGTCACAAAGATGGAGATCTGGAGGATAGAATTGGGGTTGAGATGGATGAGCTCGATCTTATAATAATCAAGGAGACCACGGAGAAAATCAGAAGCAGGAAGAGCGAATCCATGTTTGTAGAAAGAAGCAAAAAGCATTAGTTCATGGGTGCCTGGAGAGGGGATTGACTCACCAACAATGGGTGCCAGTTGATAAGTTCCTTGGGTTGGAGGCATTTCTTCCTCTCCAGATGAGCCAGCTTTGACAAACAGGTGGTCGATGTTGGCCACGACCCGGACGGCATGTTGGGAATGTCGAATGGAGCCCTCAGCATTGTCAGGGTGCGAAACCAAGGGTGAGAGCTTTTGAGAGACGACAATCAATGCGGGGATGAAGATCTCTATGGATTTCTGAAGGGGAGCTCGAGCTACTGGAAACCCTAGGCGGAGCGGAGAGCATGAAGTTTGGACGTGATTTCAGGGAGATTGAAGCGTTTTGGTGATTTGGGGGAGAAAGAGGAATCTTTTCTCTCTCCCCAAGATTTATACGCCTGTGCTAGGTGGCTGGTTTGGGCCGGTCCGCTCAGTAATGGTCCGTAAGATATGATTTTCTGAATAGCATGTCCTAATGGGCCAATGGTTGTCTGTGTTAAAATCATAGTACAGATGCTATTTTGCAGGAACCGATTAAAATAATCAGATATACTTCATGTTAGGCCTAATTGCTGGACACGTGTGTTCAGATATCTGAATTATTTAAAAGGTATTGAGGATATATCCTAATAAGGATCAATGGTTGGTCTTCATTAAAATTGAAGATGCAGGTATCTCTCAAGTACACCTAACCATATATTGGGTCAAAATCCATGAAGTGGTACTCGACTTACATGCTTAGCCAACTTGCCTTGAGCAAAAATCTTTTCCGGCTGATATGATGCTGAAGAATCCAATTTCTGAGAAATATACCACTTGGGAAAGACTTAAAGGTTAAAGATCTTTGACTTTATATTTAATTGTTTCTCAATTAAGCACAAAGTCGGGGCTACACCTAATTGGTGCGCCTATTCAGCGCATACTATTCAAATTTTTCCATGAAGCCCTTCATAGCCTCGTTGCCAACCAACATAAAGTAGGACATGGAGAAGCGGATACTCAGACAAAGGGTACTCGGGAAATCTTTACCATGGAGGATGAGCAGTCAGAGTCAGCTGTGACTCAACTATGAAGGTCTTAGGGGCTACTATGGAGGCCATGGGCCCTGGGTACCTTATGGAGGGCAATATGACCACTCGGATAGAGGGTGGGCCAGCCAATACAGTTAGGGATAGAGTAGTACTTGGCTTCATGTGACCTTGCATGATAAGGAAAAGGATAAAGTCCTAGCCGGTTACTCTATGCTTTGATAGGGAAATCCCTTGGTCGATTCCGACTGAGATTCCTACCTTATAACCTTGCCTGCTCGGTATATAAGGAGAGGCAAGGAGCCCGCTAGGGTAGAAACAACACGATAACCAATCTATCCGTGCCATGGGCCCCGGGTACGTCATGAGAAGCATTTAGGCCACTCGGACAAAGGATGGGCCTAACCTTGTATTTAGGGATACAATAGGACTCGGTATACATAACCTTGCATGGCAAGGAAAGGATATTGTTCTAGTCGGGCACATTGTATTCCTAGAAGGAAATTCCTTGGCCGGACTCCGATTGGGTTCTTACTATATTAACCCTGTTCCCCGGCATATAAGGGAGGCAGGGTGCCCCCTGAGGGCAAGAAGCGCAATCTCACCAGAGAAACCTCAAAGGCAATACACCAGGCAATACACCATAACTGGATATAGGGTATTATCTCATCTCGAGGGCCTAAACCAGTATAAATTGTTCCGTGTTCCTTTCCAATCCATCAAGTTTTGTGTACCTCATGAGTAGCCCCATATTCTTATTGCCAATACAAAACATCGACAGTTGGCACGCCTGGTAGGGGCTTCGTTGAGATCATCTCATCAAGCCTAATGGATCCAATCACCGAAGTCAACGGCATCAACTTCTTCCCCAGACAAACAATCACCTTCGGGAGCCTCGACTTCATCACCGACGAATTCGGCAACCTTACCCTGTCTGACTCAGATTCGATCTGATCGGCCAAGGATCAAATTGACTCCGCGCCGGTCGGCCTACGTAATGCTACAGCGATCTTTGGCGACATGCTGCGGCGATCTCCAATATGCCCGAGTCTAGGGACAAGTCTTTCTTTCGGTGTTTGACTCGGACTCTGTTTTGAGCCGGCCGAGATCGGACTAAGAAAGGAGATCGTCAATCTCCCATTCGAACACGGTAATGCCGCGGATAACTTCAATTAGCATCTGACACGACAAACCCGATCCCTTGGAGTTCAACTCGGATACGGCTCAGAGCCGCTCGAGATTGGATCCAGGGAGGTTGGGGTCGTTATTACACTCCTCAACTATTCCGACTCCGACTCTTAGTCGGACTCTGACTCTAAGTCGGACAGTGGCTCGGCAAGCTTCTCCCCACCCCACGAAGTCTTCACGGCATCCAAGGGCTCTACTCCCACTCAGGAGGCACGCCTACTACGAGAACCACAAGAGGAGGAAGCCAGCTGACTACGAGAACAACAGGAGGAAGCTGCAAGACGCTTACAGGACAAGCGCGATGCCCACAACGACGATCTGTGCAAGGCTGGGCAGACTACTCAACAAGATATCCTCCAGACCTGAGTCGGAGACCACAATGTTTTTGAAACTCCTCAACAGAACATTGTGGCCGCTACAACTCTAATGGATACACTGCAATTTGGGCCTGATCACCAGACCACCCCAACGATAGCAAGGATTAAAGCCATGATCACCATTGCTGCATGCCAGTAGCGTCAACAGTTGGGTGACACACTCATATCGACTAACAAGTTGGCTTTTCCAACGACGATCTCATCTGCCTCAACGTGACGCCGAGCGGCCGGCTCTGGCCAGCCGCACACGGAGTCATGCCACACGTCACTTGGCAACCACAATAATGACCACCGACGCCGATATCAAGACGATTGTCAGGATAACCAGGACGTCCGAGGCCGACTACGACGTGATCTTCGGCAAGACATCAACGCACGACACCGCGAAGGCGAGGAAGATGAGCGTTGCCTACTAAAAGAAGAGAATGAGCGCTTCGGCCTCCACCATGAGCGGTTTCACTACTGTAGTCAGAGTCGTAGTCCTCACATAGATGAAGGTGTACCGAGTTTCACCCACGAGCTGCAACAAGTCAACTGGCCATCAGGCTTCAAGCCGACTGGAATTGAAACATATGACAGGAAGACCAACCCCGAGTCCTGACTCACAGTTTACACTCTGACGATCCGAGCAGCTGGAGGAGATCACAAGGCCATGGCTAACTACCTCTCAGTTGCTCTAGCCGACTCGGCGAGGACATGGATAACAAGACTTCTGTAACACCCTGAAAATTGTCTTAATTAAAAATTATCATGGGTAAATGGAAATACAAGAATACACTAGAAAATTCTTGTTTGAGAAAAGAGTTTGAATAAAATTCTGAAATTTCCAATATTAAAAATCCCGAGTTTAAATTTTAAAATAAATACTTGGATGCTTTTATATTCCAGGGGTTTTGTCAGAGTATTTTAAGTGTTTGAGTATTTATAATAATAAATTCTTCGTGTTTCATGGTGGCATTTACTTCTGGTAAATTCCCCGTGATTTAATAAACTCTCTGAAATTTTCTTGGATTTTTCGGAGCTACAGAATTAATTTTAATTCAATAAAGATCACTTCAGTAAATTAATTAAATATAAATAAATTCCTTTTTCTTTCCCCTGTCCGGGTCATTTCTGATTCAGTCCTTTGAAGTCTCCCCGTTCATTGTGAACTTTGACTCCCTTTTTTTCTGCTAGGGTTTTGTGTTGTCCCCAGAACCCTAAAGTCACCTCAAAAACGTAAATTCGGAATTACCGGATTTATTCATTTTGAAATCCTAGAACTCTTTTGGACTCCCAATTCGAGATCCTTTGTATTCGAAATATTTATATTTCCCTTTGAGATAAATCCCAGATATTCCCTTAAACTCCTTTTCCGTCAAAACAAATCTAAATCTCCAATTGTGTGAGATTTCTCCAAATTCCAGTCCCAATAAAAAAAAACCCTTGTCAATTCCCTAATGCCGAAATATTTTATTGGAATATCCTATTCCTGTTCCCGGGAAAATATTATAATTTCCCGCATCTCCAAAATATCCATATATTTTGGGAAGTTCAATTATGCTTGAACAATTCGAACTATTGATCTCTGCAAAATAATTGCCAATTTTATCGGATTCCCGAATTATTCCGAGATATGGTTTCCCCAAATATTCTTTGATAAAAGACCCTTCTTTTTCGGATCCTGCCAAATATTCTCCCTTTTAAATTCCCCAAAATATTCATCTATTTTGGACATATAAATGTTTCCCAGAAAATCCCCTCTAGTTCCCAACCCGATGAATAATCCGATATTTGTTTCCCCAAATATTCCTCGAATATCCCGATATTCTGCGCCCCAAATTTCCATCGGAAAAATATTCTTCATTCTCCGAATCCCACAATATATTCCGTCTCCCGGACCCCCACTACATATATTCTTTTTCTATTTACTTCCGAATACTGTTCGATTCCCAATATATATATATAATTATACCTGTGTATATATATGTATGAATGTATATACCCTCAATATTCAGAATAGTCGTTTCATCCTAAAACCCCTTGGTCTACTCTATTCTAAATAAATATTCCGATTCCAAAAATGTCTCGTTAATCCTGAGTTCCAAAAAAAATCTAGAAAACCCTCTCCTTTTTCCCTTTTCCCTGTTTAGCTTCTTGCTCCTGGCCTCCTCCTTCTTCTCGTCTCCTTCCTCTGTCTCTCTCTGTGTCCAGCCCGAGCCGGCCTGCTCCAACCCCGAGCCGCCCGGGCCGAGCCCCTCCTCGACCGAGCTCCTCCAGGCCCGGCCTGTGCTCGGCCTACCGCCGCCGCCACCGCCGCCCGGCCCAGGCCAGCGCCTGCGCCTCCTCCCCGCAACGGCCGCCGCCGAATCCGCCGCCAAGTCGCCCCATACATATAGCCGCCGCCTGCCCCTGTGCCCTAGCCGGCTCTGCTCCTCTCCACGCCGCCAGGCCGCCGCCGCCCAGCGCCGCTCTCTCCCGTGCGCCGCTGGTTCAGAAGCCGCGCCGCCATCTACACCTGCCGCCGCACCTGCGTCCTGCGCTGCCTCAGCCGCCGCCCTGCCGGCTGTCTCTGCCTTGCCGCCGACAGAGGTCGCCGTGGTCGTCGTCATCTCCACCTACCGCCCGTCGTCGGTGAGCATCCACCTCGTCGTCCCCAATGCCCCATCTGTTTTTCCTCCTTCGACGCCTCGGATCGGGAAGCCGCCTGTCGTCGTCGCGTCGTCCTTGGCATCTTCGTCTAGCGTCGCCGTCGAGCTGCTGTCCTCCTCCATCCGCCGTCGCCGTTCCCTCTTCGTCGGCTTCGCCGCGCTGCCAGCGCCGGTCTGCCGTCGCCTCTGCTTCGCCGCCATCGTCTTCGATCCCCACCGCTGGTGAGCATTCGGACTGAAGCCGCCCTTCCTTGGTTCATCGCTGCCATCGCTCTTTTCCAATCAGCATCGTCGCCCATCCTCCTCTGCCTCCTGTTCGTCGTCGCCGTTGCCAGGTAGTCGTCGTCGTCGTCTATCGCCTATGCGCCGTTCTCTCTAGTGCCGACGTCGCTGCCTCTGCCGCCCTCTGTCTTCCCCCATCTGCCGCCGTCGCTTGGAGTCCGCCGCCTCGCCGTCTGCCTCGCACCGCCTCTGCTCCCCGCCCGGCATCGTCGCCGCCGTTTACAGCGACGCCCGTCGCGTCCTTATCTGCTTGCTGTGCGCCGCCGGTTGGTCGCTGCGCCAGCGGCAAGGCCATCTCGCCACACCCACCTTTGCTTTGTCGTCGCCGGCATCTAAGCCTCCTCTCCGGCCGAGTTGCCCCAACGGTGCCTCCCCTCATCGCCTCTGCCTCCTGCTACTCGTCGTTTTTCGCCAAGCGTCGCTACGTCCCCCGCTGTCGTCGTGCCGGCCGTCGCCCGCTCCCTCCTGGCCGTCCGCCGTCACGTCGCCCAGGTCGCTGTTCCATCGCCAGTCCGCCGCACCGCCTTCAGGCCGTCTTTTCCGCCACCCGGTGTCGTCGCCTGCCGTCGCCATTCCTGCTGTTGCCTGCAACGCCACCATCGCTACGCCACCTCATCCCATCCTTGCTCTACTCCCCATCTGCCGTCGGTCGGCATCATCGTCAACTGATCTCCCCGACCTTGTGTTCCCCTTGGCGTTGTCCGTCCTCTGTCCTCGCGGCCGAGCCGCCGTCGCGCCAGGGCTGAGCGCAGCCCCCTTTGACCCCGACATGTGGCCCCATCGGTAGTGTCTCTCTGCTATGTGTGGACCCCACATGTCAGCATTTATCTACAATAATTATTCTAATCCCAAAATCCAGAGAATATTCCTAAGAATATTCTTTTCCAATTCCCTTTTGGATTTACTCAAAATCCAATCCTCCAATAAGCCGTATCTTTTCCGTTTGAAGTCCAAATCGCCCCGTTCTTCTACCTAAATTTATCTAAAATTATAATACACTTGTTTATGTATTTTTATGTACTGTTTATTTGGAGTTTCTTAGAATTTATTATTGTTTTGCGTGTAGATACGTATATCGTTGATTCGGAAGATTGCGGAGTCTACGGAAGAGTTCGGAGGAGCAATTGAAGACGTTTTGCGATTGCAAGGCAAGTCACACGACAATCTCCTTGAGCATGTTGATCCCATTTGCGAAATCTATTTTATTTTAAAGTTATTGCATAAAGTGTTTTGGAATGTCATTATTCCGGGTAATTATTTAATAGCCCATATTCCTTGACTATTATGGCCATTTTGTGATTGATGCCTTTACCTTGATACCTTGGGCGAATAATACTGACTAGCTAGATGACTATTTAATGGTCTGGCTAGATTATTTAGGAGTTGCTTAGCCATGCCTAGAAACTATAGTGTCATTATATATGGGTAATTAATGACTCATTTATGATTAATTAATGAATACTGGCTATATTTTCACGACTGTGAGTCGTGGTTGATTAATTAAATGTGCCAACTAAAACTTGTCTGAATGGTGGGTTGTGAGTACCAAGGTTGGAATGTTGCTAGCGGTGCTCATGACAGTTAAGGACCGGTTCGCAGACTACTTGTTGCGAAGCTATACTCGTACTAACCACAAGCTAGTATGGGTAATGGTGGGAACCAAAGTGTAGTACGTTCAATCGGGGTCCACCATGGTGTGTTGTGGCTGTGTCAATAAGACCACCATGGCTGCGTCAATAAGTCCATGTCTTGGGCGTTGGATCATTTCCCTGACTCAGAACCCGATCAGTTCTGGTCGGAAACTGGTGGTCCAACGGGTGGCTTCCTTGTTGTGCGGATTACATGGAGGGTCCTATCACAATTCCTTTCCGAGGTACCGTGGTGGTACTTAGGCGCACAGTGATGTGTTGAGGTACCGTGGTGGTATCGAGGGGCACAATGATGTGTTGTGGAGTTGTGTCTTGTGAGTAAATTGGTATACCTCTGGCCAGAGTAAAACTATTCGGATAGCCGTGCTCGCGGTTAATGAGCGGCCTAGCAATGTTTCTGTGATTAGTCCCACACTACTCATTAATGGAAATAAATGATGGAATATGGATAGCTCCTGTTTGGAGATGTTATGGTTTGGGCCTGAACTGCGTTGGAGCACTGTTCAGTGGTTGATTCAATACTGATTAATAATTAAACTATATTGTTTTCAATGATTTTAAAAGCAAATGTTTTAAATGCTGTTTTACGCAAATAAGCCATATTATGCCTTTCCTTTGGTATCCTATTGCATTACATTGCATTCCCTAGTGTGGCTTGTTGAGTACGGTGGGTGGTACTCAGTCTTGCATTATTGCAATCTTTAGAGTGAAGCTTTGCGTGGAGGAGAAGATGGTGTTTGGCTTATACCCTAGTTGAGCTGCCTGTGGCTTGGAGCTGAAGCTACGCTAGTTGCCGTTCCGCTGCTGTTTTCTCCTGTGTGAGGACTAAGTGCCTCTGTTGTAAGTATTTATCGTTATTTCGTTTTGGTTATGTTTATCAAATTGTCGATTTGTGTACCTCGGCTGATTCCTGGACGAGGATTTATTGCACAAATTAGCTTTGGAAATTCTGGTGAATTTCTGGGCGTGACAACTTCGTAATAGATGAATAGGCTCCTAGGGAGAACTCCGGGAACGCTTCATCGCCAATTTCCAAGGAACGTATGAGAGGCCATCTTCCGAGTACGATCTGTATCAGTTGCATCAAAGGAAGAATGGGTCTCTTCATGATTTCATCAAGAGGTTTTCTGAGAAGAAGAATTCAATCCCATTGATCAAGGACGAGGTCGTCATTGCCGCCTTTCGAAAAGGAGTCAAAGACGTTCATCGCTAAATTTACTCGGAAGCCTCCCAACTCTATCAAGGCTTTGTTTGACATGGCGAACAAATACGCTGACTCGGCCGACGCTATTGCTGAGGCCCTTGATGACAGAAATGGCACCCCGACAGAAAGAGCGGAAGGACATCGATGACGCGGCCCTGACTAAAGCCGAGAACCGCAAACAAAAGTTAGATGACTTCATTGTGGCAGTCAATCACAACTGTCTTCGACCTCCTAGAACTGAAGATTATCAGAACGATGAGTGACATGTTTGGGGGCTCACAAGCTCAAATGCAAGGATGGCATCCCCACTCCCAACTTGTGCAATACCGAACAACTAATTTGCTTTCTGATAAATATTTTTTCCTTTATATGATATTCCCATCTAAATGGGCCAGGAGGCAACTCACTTCCCTATGGTTTGACTCGGATATGGCTTAGTGCCAGTCGGGATCGGATCTAGGGGGCTGAGATCGTCAATTCCTCACTCGGCCTTGCCAATACCACAGCCACTTATACCTAATAGGTGTACATTCTGCGCATTTTCTGTTTTTGCTCCTAATGATTGGAAAAGTACATGAGTAGCATAACTTCCGATCCATGAAACTTTGCTCTACGAAAGACGAACTCAAGTCACTCAAAACGCGTGTCTAGTAAAGAGCCATGAGCCGACTCCCGACGCTAGGGGGCTATGACTAGTCGGGCAGAGTGTTTAAACGTAAGGGGTCAACTACTCGGGGAAATTAATATCAATAAGAGGAGGAACACATATTTACATCTATTGTAAATACATAAATTTTCTTCGGGTGATTGTTTTCTTCATCAGATACTACTCATCTGATATGTTTATAATGCAGGGCTAGTTCCAGATACGCGTAACAGGAACTCAAGGCTACAAGCCTATCTCCTACGCTTGGGGCTGGACCAATTTGCCATGATACACTTGGAGTGTGATGCTTCATGAATTACTTGAAATGCTCCACGAGGGCTATTGCCTAAGTACTCGCGCCAGTCGGGACTCAAATGTCACCTTTACTTTGGTATGCTCCATGTGGGCTAATAACTAACCTCCGGCACTAATCGGGGCTCGGGTACCACTTGGCTGGGTAAGGTACGCCCCATGAGGGTCACCAGTCGAATCCTATGCTAATGCTAGGTTTGGATACCTTATTGGGTCACAACTCTGTTGGGTAAGGTACGCCCCATGAGGGTCACCAGCCGAAATCTATGCTAATGCGAGGTTCGGGTACCTTATTCGGCCAATAACTGACCTCTGACATCAGTCGGAGCTTGGGTACCACTCTGCTGGGTAGGGTACGCCCCATGAGGGTCGCCAGCCGAATCCTATGCTGATACAAGGTTCAGGTACCTTATTTGGCCATAACTCTATTGGTAGGGTGCGCTCCATGAGGATCGCCAGCTGAATCCTATGCTAATATGAGATTTGGGTACGTGTTGACGCCGAAAACCGCCGGGTGTGCCGAAAAGCTTGCTGACGATCTGGTTCGGCGTCTGGTGACACGCGAAGGCCTGGGAGATCTGCTTAGCTCCAGTGCAGGTCCTAAAGTTTGAGGTTCGCGGGCGTGCCAGTCAATTTGACCTTGCAATTGACAAGGAGATGAAGAAATTAGATTACTGATCCAATCGGCCAGCAAGCCGATACGGATTCCTTCCAGCCGATGTCGCTATGCTCGTGCCCGGGCCTCTGCCTGTACTCGCGCCCGGGTCTCGTGCTCGCGTCCGGGTCCTTGTTGGTCCTCGTGCCCGGATCGGCAGCAAATGCGCAATCGGCTATCGGCCGATACGGGCTGATATGGACTCCTCGTAGCCGATAGCCGATGGCACCTGTGTATCGGCTAGGAAACCGATAGTGCTATGATCAAAGAGACAAGATGTCAGTATAACATGTGCATCGGCTAGGAGCCGATGATAAAGTAGATAGGCAGAATAATGAACTAGCCGACTGCCAAGGAAACACATGTGCATCGGCTAGAGAACCGATGATAATATAGATGACCAAAATAATAAAGATAATACAGTCGGCTTTATAGAAAGATAACCTATCGGCTAAGCACTCCGATAGAACGTCACATATACACCGATCAGCCCGACAAGGATAAATCTATTATTATCGATCTAGTAGTTCAAACCTAACTGATGCAGCACAGATCGATAATAGTAAAAGAACCTCGACGAGCCGATAGACCTAATGCAACTGTGATGAAAATAACTTACCGGCTATACATTCCGATAAGACGCTTGCACAAAGGATATCAGCTTAACAGGAATAATCTATCGCTAGCAGTTTAGTAGGTCGGACCTAACCGATGCAGCACAAACTGATGATAAACTACCCCCGATAAACTGATAAAAATTATGCACGCGTGATGTGATATACCTGACCAGCCTAAGAGGTCGGACCGAACCGATGCAGCCGTAGACAGATCCGATACACCGTGGTAAGCCGACTACCATAGACCGACTAGAATATCGGACCTAACCGAGAAAGTCCTAGCCGATTGGTAGTCGGGGTAACGAGACTTACCCTCTCGCAGGAGTTCGGACCTAACCGATGCAGCCCCGCTCGAGAAGCAAGAACCCGTTGGTAAAGGGTGGCGATGCGCCGAAGTTGATTGATCGATTGATTGATAGTTTACAAGGTACCCGGGCATACGTATATATACCCCGAGTTACAAGAGTCCTTATAGGACACGTAACAAGACTTTCCTAACTAGAAAAGGAAAACTAACAGACCTGATCGGACAAGAGATCAGGTTTCCTAAAAGATAAAACTATCTAATAGATAAGATAATTAACTGCCATAGCTTGGTCTTCACGATTCCTTCCCGAATCCGGACTCTTCTGGATTAGTTTCCAATGGCTGATATCGCTTCTTTCCTTAACCGAACATGGTAACGACCCGTACCAAATTTTGGCGTTAACAGTACCTTATTCGGCTACAATTTTGTCAGGTTGGGTATGCCCCAAGAGGGTCGCTAGCCGAATCCTACACTAGCACAGCATTTGGGTACCTGTCTAGCAAAAACATGGCAACAAGTCACTGTTGGAGCTTTCAGTCGAGAGCAGCATCAAACTCGGAATCTACAGAGGTGCTCATTATTATTCAAGACTAGAAGACCCCAATCCTTCGATTACAATGAAGCTGAGTAAATCAAGCAATGAAGCAAAACCATTATCGTAGTCAGAGAAGATGTATTATATCAAAGCGCATCCGGAGTTCTCATGCATTGCGTCACACCTGAGGAGGGCAAGCAGATCCTACAATATATCCACTCGGGCATCTGTGGCAACCATGCTGTATCCAGAACATAAGTCGGAAAGGCTTGCAGCAAGGATTCTTCTGGCTGATTGGTTTCCAATGCTGAAGTACTCATACTGACATGCGAGGGATGCCAATTTTATAGGGCTGCACTGGGTAGGTTGGTTTAGGCCGGCTTATTTGGTAGTAGGCCAAAGATATGAGTTCTTAAATAGCATGCCCAATTTGGTCGCCCGCTGGTCGCGTTAAAATCGCGATGCAGATGCTATTTTGCATGAACCGATTAAATAATCAGATACGCTTCATGCTAAGCCTACAGCTGGGTGTATACATTCAAGAATCTTAATTATTTACCAGGTATTAAGGATATATCCTTATAAGGATCAACAGCTGGTCTACAATAAAATAGGGGATGCAGGTATCACTCAAGTACACCTGATCACACATTGGGTTAAAATCCAAGAAGTGGTACTCGGCTTACATGCTTAGCCACCAATTGCCATGAGCAAAAATTATTCTAGCTGACATGATGCTGAAGAATCTACATACCGAGTAGAATACTACTCGGGAAAGACTACAAGGTTAAAGATCTTTGACTTTATGTCTAATTGTTTCATAATTAAGCACAAAGTCAGGGGCTACACCTAATAGGTGCGCCTATTCGGTGCACACTATTCACATTCATCTATGAAGCCCTTCATAACCTCGTTGCTAGCTGACATGAAGCAGGACGCGAAAGAAGAAGCACTCGGACAAAGAGTACTCGGGAGCAATGCACTCAGGAATTCTTCACCGTGGAGGATGAGCACTCGGTATCAGCTGTGATTGAACTATGAAGGTCTCAGGGGCTGCTGTCGGTGCCAAGGGCCCTGGGTACCTCATGAGAAGCATTTGGGCCACTCGGACAGAGGATGGGCCTAACCTTGTAATTAGGGATACAATAGGACTCGGCATACATAACCTTGCATGACAAGGAAAGGATATTGTCCTAGTCAGGCACATTGTATTCCTAGAAGGAAATACCTTGGGCGTAGTCCGACTGGGATTCCTACTCTGTAACCCTGTCCCCTGGTATATAAGGGGAGGCAGGGTGCCTCCTGGGGGCAAGAAGCGCAATCTCACCAGAGAAACCTCAAAGGCAATACACCACAACTGGACGTAGGGTATTCCCTCATCTCGAGGGCCTGAACCAGTATAAATTGTTCTATGTTCCTTTGTAATCCATCAAGTTTAGGTCTCACGAGTAGCCCCATATTCTTATTGCCGATACAAAACATCGACACAATCTCACCAGAGAAACCTCAAAGGCAATACACAACAATTGGAAGTAGGGTATTACCTCACCTTGAGGGCCTGAACTAGGATAAACTAGTTTCATGTTCCTTTGCAATCCATTAAGTTTAGGTCTCATGAGTAGCCCATATAATTTTTGCTAATACAAAACATCGACACCAGTACAGGAGGTTGACCCAATTAGCAATTTGTCCTATTTGAATCATTATACACCTCCTGTTGCTAATACCAATTATATTGCTCCACCATTGCCTCCACCACCTTGCAATCCTTACTATAGTGACACTCCTAGTTCACCTGTTGGAGGATATGTGCAAGATGCACAACATGGCCAGCATAATTATGTTGTGCAGCCACCACCTCTTAGGCCACAAAATCAGCAACATAGATGAAAGGGTGCGGGCTATTCTGAGAGAATCTTTTGGAATTGAGCCAAGGAATCAGGCTAGGATTTACCAGAAGTTGTATCTTGATTATTTTGACAATCTCCCATGTCCCCGTGGTTATAAGGTACCCGAATTCACAAAATTTAGTGGTGAAGATAATAGGACCACATGTGAGGACATAGGCCAATTCTTAGCACAATGAGGTGAAGTTAGCAATATGAATGCTTTTAAGGTGCACATGTTTTCATTATCTCTGTCTGGTACCGCATTTACTTGGTTTACTTCTCTACCAGCAAATTCTATCACTACTTTTGCTTAGTTAGAAAAAAAATTTCATGATTACTTCTACACTGGAGAAACTGAGCTTAGGTTGTCGGTGCCATGGGCCCGGGGTACCTCATGACAAGCTATTGGGCCACTCGGACAAAGGATGGGCCAAGCCTTGTAATTAGGGATATGATAGAACTGGCAGACTTAACCTTGTACGATAAGGAAAATACAGTCCTAGTCGGGTACGTTATATCTCTAAGAGGAGATCCCTTGGTCATAGTTCGACTGGGACTCCTACTTTGTAACCCTGTCCCCTAGTATATAAGGAGAGGCAGGGTGCCCCCCGAGGGCAGGTTCACTAGAATCACGAGGATCACCAAGATCATCTCAAAGGAAATACACTATAACTGGATGTAGGGTATTACCTCATCTAGAGGGCATGAACCAGTATAAACCTTTCGTATTCCTTTGCAATCCATCGAGTTTCAGTCCGATGAGTAGCCCTATATATTTATTGCCGGTGTAAAACATCAACAATTGGCACGCCAGGTAGGGGCTTCGTCGAGATCATCTTTATCAAGCCCGGTGGATCCAATCAAGGGAGTCAATGGCATCAACTTCTTCCCTAGGCAAACAATCAGCTTCGGGAGCCTCGACTTCGTCGCCGATGAATTTGGCAATCTTACCCTATCCGACTCGGATTTGATCCGATCGGAAAAAGATCAAGCCGACTCCGCGCCAGTCAGCCTACTCAACGCTGCAGCAATCTTCGGCGACATGCTACGGTGATCTCCAATATGCCCAAGTCTAGGGACAACTCTTTCTTTTAGTGTTTGACTCGGACTCGGTTTTGAGCCAGCTGAGATCGGGCTAAGAAAGGAAGAGATCATTAATCTCCTGTTTGGACTCGGCAACGCCGCGGATATCTTCAATCAACATTCAATGCGGCAAACCTAATCCCCTGGAGTTCGACTCGGATATGGCCCAGAGCCACTCGAGATTGGATCTAGGGAGGTCGGAGTTGTAAGCACCCCCATCAACTATTCCGACTTTTAGTCGGACTCCGACTCTAAGTCGGACAGCAGTTCGGCAAGCTTCTCTCCGCCACGTGAAGTCTTTATGATATCCAAGGGTTCAGCTCCCACTCAGGAATCGCGCCGACTACACGAGCAACAAGAGGAGGAGGCCCGCTGACTACGCTAGCAGCAAAACGAGGAGGCTCACCAACTGCGAGAACAACAGGAGGAAGAAGTAAGATGCCTGCATGCCCACAACGATGATCTGCGCAGGGCCGGGCGGACTGCACAACAACAAATCCTCCAAACCCGAGTCGGCGACCACAACATCTTCGTTACACCTCAACAGAACATCATAACTACTGCAACCTTGCTGGACACGCTTCAGTTCAGGCCTGATCACCAGGCCACCCCGATTATAGCAAGGATAAAAGCCATGATTACCACTGCTGCATGTCAGCAGCACCAACAGTCGCGCGATACCCTCATATCGACCAACTGGTCGGCTTCCCCAATGGCAGTCTCATCCGCCTTAAAGCGATGTTGAGCGGCGGGCTCCAGTCAGCCACACACGGAGTCACGCCAGATGTCACTCGGTAACCCCAACAACAACCGACGGCGTCAAAACAACCGTCGGGACAACCAGGATCTCCGAGGCCGACTACGGCGTGACCTTCAGCAGGACATCAACGCTCGCCGCCACGAATGAGAGGAAGATGAGCAACACCAACAGGAAGACGAGAACGAGTGCTTTGGCCTCCGCCACAAGCGGTTTCACCGTCGTAGTCAGAGTCGGAGTCCTCACATAGATGAAGGTGTACCGGCCTTCACTGACGGGCTTCAACAAGTCGACTGGCCGTCAGGTTTCAAGCCGACTGGAATTGAAAAGTACGACGGGAAGACCAACCCCAAGTCCTGGCTCACGGTCTACACTCTGGCAATCGGAGCAGCTGGAGGAGATCACAAGGCCATGGCTAACTACCTTCCAGTCACTCTAGCCGACTCGGTGAGGACATGGCTAACAGGACATCCCAAGCAATCAATCATGGGGAGAACTCCGGGAATGCTTCATCACCAACTTCCAGGGAACATACGAGAGGCCATCTTCCGAGTACGACCTATATCAGTTGCATCAAAGGAAGAACAAATCTCTTTGTGATTTCATCAAGAGGTTCTCTGAGAAGAAGAATTCAATCCTGAAGATCAAGGACGAGGTCGTCATCGCTGCCTTTCAAAAAGGAGTCAAAGACACCTAATTCATCGCTAAATTCACTCGGAAGCCTCCCAACTCAATCAACGCTCTATTCGACATGGCGAACAAGTACACCGACTCGGCCGACGCTGTTGCTGAGGCCCTCAATGACAAAAAGGCACCCTAACAAAAGAAGCGGAAGGACACCGATGATGTGGCCCCGACTAAGGTTGGGAACTACAAAAGCAAGTCAGATGGCTTCATTGTGGCAGTCGGTCACAACAGTCTTCGATTTTCAACAACTGGAGATTATCAGAACGACAAATGACATATTTGGGGGCTCATAAGCTCAACTACAAGGATGGCATCCCCACTCCCAAATATCAAACAGCTAAGTCGCTTTCTGATAAATATTTCTTCACTCGGCCTCGCCAATGTCGTAGCCGCTTACACCTAATAGGTGTACAAGCTGCACATTTTTCTGTTTTTTCTCTTAATGATTGCAAAAGTACTCAAGTAGCATAAATTCCAATCCGTGAAACTTTGCTCCATGAAAGATGAATTCAAGTCACCCAAAACGTGTGTCTGGGAAAAGGCCATGAGCCAACTCCCGATGCTAGGGGGCTATGACTAGTCGGCTAGAGTGCTTAAACGTAAGGGGTCAACTACTCGGGGAAATTAATATCAATAAGAGGAAAAAAACATATTTACATATATTGTAAAATACATAAATTTTCTTCGGGTGATTGTTTTCATAATCAGATGCTACTCATCTGATATGTTTATAATGCAGGGCCAGTTCTAGATACACGTGACAGGAACTCAGGGCTATCAGCCTATCTCCTATGCTCGGGGGCTGGACCAGTCTGCCAAGATACACTTGGAGTGCGACGCTTCAAGAATCACTCGGAATGCTCCATGAGGGCTACTGACCGAGTGCTTGCGCCAGTCAGGACGTCATCTTCCTTGGCTACGCTCCATATGTGGGCTAATAACCGACCTCCGGCGCCAGTTGGAGCTCGGGTACCACTTGGCGAGGTGAGGTACGCCCCATGAGGGTCGCCAGCCGAATCCTATGCTAATGCAAGGTTCGGGTACTTTATTCGGCTTTACCGAAGTCAGAGAATATCTACATCGTCAAAGTGCATCCAAGGTTCTCATGCACTGCGTCACACCTGAGTAGGGCAAGCAGATCCTGTGATATACCCACTCGGGCAACTATGGCAATCATGCTGCATCTAGAACATAAGTCAGAAAGGCTTGCGGACAAGGATTCTTCTAGCTGATTGCGGTCACCGACACTGAAATACTCATCCTAACATGCGAGGGATGCCACTTTTATAGAGCCTACGCTGGGTGGGTCAGTTTAGGCCGGCTTATTCGGTAGTAGGCCACAAGATATGAGTTTCTAACGCTCTATTTGGGCCATTTGCTGGCTGTGTTAAAATCACAGTGCTGGTGCTACTCATAGAAACCGATCAAATAATTAAGATACACTTCATGCTAAGCTTATAGCCCGGTGTATACACTCGGGTATCTTGATTATTTACCAGGTATTGACGATATATCCTTATAAGGGTCACAAGCTGGTCTCCATTAAAATTGGGGATGCAGGTATCTCTCAAGTACACTTGACCACATATTGGATTAAAATCCATGAAGTGGTACTCAGCTTACATGCTTAGCCAACAATTGCCATGAGCAAACATTCTCCCAGCTAACATGAAGCTGAAGAGTCTAATTTCCGAGTGACATACTACTCGGGAAAAACTATAAAATCATTCCGGCTGACATGATGCTGAAGAGTCTCATATACCAGTAGTGCACTACTCGGAAAAGACTATAAGGTTAAAGATCTTTGACTTTGTGTTTAATTGTTTCACAATTAAGCACAAAGTCAGGGGCTACACCTAATAGGTGCACCTATTCGGCGCACACTATTCATATTTCTAGATGGAGCCTTCATAGGCTCACTGCCAGCTGACATGAAGCAGGACTCAGGAAGAAGAAGCACTCGGACAAAGAGTAGTCAGGAGCAATGCACTCGGGAAATCTTTACCGTGAAGGATGAGCACTCGGCATCAGCTGTGACTCAATTATGAAGGTCTCAGGGCTGTTGTCGGTGCCATGGGCCTGGGGTACCTCATGACAAGCTATTGGGCCACTTGGACAGAGGATGGGCCAAGCCTTGTAATTAGGGATGTGATAGAACTCGGAAGACTTAACCTTGTACGATAAGGAAAATACAATCCTAGTCGGGTACGTTATATCTCTAAGAGGAGATCCCTTGGTCGTAGTTTGATTGGGACTCCTACTTTGTAACCCTGTCCCCCAGTATATAAGGGGAGGTAGGGCACCCCCTGAGGGCAGGTTCACCAGAATCATGAGGATCACCAAGATCACCTCAAAGGAAATACACCATAGCTGGACGTAGGGTATTACCTCATCTCGAGGGCCTGAACCAGTATAAACCTTTCGTGTTCCTTTGCAATCCATCGTGTTTCGGTCCGACAAATAGCCCTATATATTTATTGCCACTATAAAACATCGACACTTCTCTACCGGCAAATTCTATCACTACTTTTTCTCAGTTAGAACAAAAATTTCATGATTACTTCTACACTGGAGAAACTGAGCTTAGGTTGTCTGATTTAACATTGGTTAGGCAAAAATACAATGAAACTGTTACTAATTATATAAGGAGGTTTAGAGATAATAAAAACCGATGTTTTAGCTTGAATATTAATGAAAGAGATTTGGCCAACCTTGCTTATAATGCTTTACTTGTTCCTATTAAAGAAAAATTAGAAGGCCAACAATTTCTTGATGTTAGTCAAGTTTTGCAGAAAGCTCTAGCTCAAGAAAACCGGGATAAAGAAGTTAAGAAATTTGTTAAAAGTCATGACAAAAAACCTAGTATGAATATTTTGGATTGTTCTGATGATGAGTCGTCGGATGACGATAAAGATCATGATGTCTATACAGCCGAATGGTCATGGACTAATAAACATAAGCCATTCATTTGCTCTAGCTTAACACTGGTTCCTCATAAGGATCAACAAAGTGAAATTAAATATTCTTTTGACTTGGCCAAGTGTGATAAAATCTTCGATTATTTGTTACAAGAAAAGCAAATTAATTTGCCTAAAGGCCATGTCATACCACTGGTGGAGGAATTAAATCGTCGTTCGTATTGTAAGTGGCACGATTCTTTCTCACATACTACTAATGATTGCAATGTGTTTCGTCGACAGGTTCAATCGGCCATAGATGATGGACAATTGAAATTTACCGATGGCCCGAAGATGAAGTTGGATCATGACCCTTTTCCAGTGAATATTATCGACTTCAACAACAAAAAGGTGTTAGTTCGGCCTACTCAAGCCAATACTACCAAAGGAAAGGAAGTCGTTATTGGATAACCTCGGCCCAAGATGATCAAGCCAAAGAACCCAGAGATTGGAGTGTGGACAATTAATAGTGATGAAGCTTCAAGCTCCAAGACCCCGAAAAGGCTGAAGGTCACATTTGACATGCTTTTGAGCAAGTATGAGAGCGAAAAGGCCGGTCAATGACTTCATAATCAGCCTAGGAATGCTAAAAGGCCAAGATTGCCTCCTAGGGAGAGATTTGGTCCACAATCAAGACAATTTGAGCCACCATTTCCCTACAATTCTCAACTTATGCCATGGGGACTGTGTCCAATGCCGCCACCTGGTTGCCCGTTCCCTTATTTTATGCCATGGGGGGCACCGCCACCAATGTATACACCGTATCCGCCCTTGCTGCCAATACCATATCAACAAGGATGGGTAGAGTCACGGAGGTCAGTACATGATTGTCTATCTCCACCATGTCAAAGCCGGTTTCTATCAAAAAATTGGTTTGAAGAAAGAGAAGGAGGAGAAAAACGCATCAAGGTGGAAACTAGAACTTCGGAGGTGATTACCATCAAGGTGGGGTCCCATGACGTTCAAGTGCCTACTAGAAAAGCGGCGAAGGCGATGCAAGCCAAGGAGACCGAAGCTGGCAAAACAACTGTCAGCTGAGGTAGCCTGACCGGTGATTCAAGCCGGTCTGACCGGCATGTTAACACTGGTCTAACCGGGCCTCAAGGCCGGTCTGATTGAAGACCAAAGGGGTAGGATACAGAGCCGACCGAGTCGATATCGGTCAGACCGAACTAGGAGCGGTCTGACCGGAGCCAAGGCCAGTCTAACCGACGGCCCAATGCCAATCTGACCGGTCCTGGGGACAGAAGCCAGGCAGAAGTGAAGCAAGGGATTTCTAGCACGGCGAAAGGTATCAAGAGTCATTACTTGGCTCCTAGAACTCAAATAAATCCTCAATGGATGCCTCTGGATTTGATTGCCACTCAGAAGAGGTGTCTATAGCGTCTTCGAGCCCAAAAAGTGAAGGAACAAGCAGCTGAGGAACATCGGGATAAAATGTTCGATGAGTTGAGACCTCCAATGTCACCAAAGAAGGTATGGAGGCCTAAGGTAATTGTGGAGGTCATGGGCCCCGGGTACCTCAAGGAAGGCAATTATGGCCACTCGGACAGAGGGTGGGCCGGTCCCTACAATTGGGGATAGAGTAGGACTCAGCTTCATATTAACTTGCATGACAAGGAAAGAGATATAGTCCTAACTGGATACTCTATGTACTGATAAGAAAAGCCCTTGGTCACATCCGACTGGGTTTCCTACCCTATAACCCTCATCCCTCCAGTATATAAGGAGAGGTAGGGAGCCCCCTGGGGTAGATGATTCCATATACCATGAAAGCAATACACCACAACTGGAAGTAGAGTATTACCCCACCCCGAGGGTCTGAACCAGTATAAATCATCTTGTCTTTCGAAATCCATAGAGTTTCGGTCTGACGAATAGCCCCATATAATTATTGCTGATATAAAACATCGACAGTTGGCACGCTAGGTAGGGGCCTCGTCGAGATCATCGTCATCAAGCCCAATGGATTCAACCACAGGAGTCGACGGCATCAACTTATCCCCCGGACAAGCCATTAGCTTCGGGAGCCTCGACTTCATCGCCAACAATCTCAGCATCCTCACCTTGTTCAACACGGTTTCGACCCGATCGGCCAGGGACCAAGCCAACTCAGCGCTAGTTGGCTTACTCAACACCACATCAATTTTCCACAACCTACTACGGTGATACCCAAGATCTACGAGTCCTAGCATAACTCTCTTTCCTAGTGTTCGACTCGGGTTCGGCTCTGAGCCAGTCGGGATTGGATCTAGGGAAGACGAGATCGTCAATTTGCCACTCGAATTCAATAACGCCGTAGCTATCTTCAATTCAAATACGATGCAGCAAACCCAATCCTCTGGAATTCGACTCGGATAAGGCCCAGAGCCGCTCAGGGTCGGGTCCAGGGAGGTTGGGGTTATTATCACACCATTGAATTACTTCGAGTCCAACTGCCAGTCGGACAGTAGCTCGGGAAGCTTTTCTCCACCACGCGAAGTCTTCATGGTGTCAAAGGGATCAACTCCAGTAGAAGAAGTATGCTGACTATGCCATCAGCAGGAGGAGGAGGCTCACCAACTTCGTGAGCAATAGGATGAAGAAAATCGACATCTATAGGGCGAGCGCGATGCCCACAACCGCGATCTCCGCAAAACTGGCCAAGTAGCGCAACAAGAAATCCTCCAGACCAGAGTGGGCGACCATGATGCCTTTGTGACACCGCAGCAGAATGTTGTGGCCACTGCAACACTTCTGGACACCCTGCAACTAGGGCCTGATCACCATGCTACCCCAACTATCGCAAGGATCAAGGCCATGATAACTGCTGCAGATGGTCAACAACATCAGCTATCTGGACACACCCTTGTCCCATCAGGCAAAACTACTTCAAACACTGCGACTTCATCAACCGTAGCACGACGCCGAGTAGTGGGTTCTGATTAGTGCCACTCAGAGTCCTACCGTGCGTCACTCGGCCATCACAATGACAATCGATGGTGGTACCATCGTAATGAGCATTGGGATAACCAAGACGCCCGAGAACGACTACAACAGGATCTCCACCATGACATCAATGCTCGATGCCAAGAACGCAAGGAAGATGAACGCTACCAACTTGAAGATGAGCATGAACTCTTCGGTCTCCACCATGAGCAGTTTCATCGCCGCAGTCGAAGTCGAAGCCCCCACTCAGATGAAGGAGTTCCAACCTTTACATGCGAGCTACAACAAGTTGATTGGCCATCTAGCTTCAAGCCGACTGGTATAGAAAAGTACGACGGCAAGACCAACCCGGAATCCTGGCTTATAGTGTATACCTTGGCGATCCGAGTAGCTGGAGGCAACCACAAGGCCATGGCGAATTACCTTTGAGTCACCCTAGTTGACTCTGCACGGACGTTGTTGATGAGGCTTCCCAGGCAGTCTATTTGCTCCTGGGGAGAACTCCGTGAGCGCTTCATGGCTAACTTCCAAGGAACCTACGAGAGGCCATCATCCGAGTATGATCTGTACCAGTGCCATCAGAGAAAAAATGATTCTCTCCGAGATTTCATCAAGTGTTTTTCCGGGAAGAGAAATTCAATCCCCAAGATTAAGGATGAAGCTGTCATCGTTGTCTTTCACAAGGGAGTCAAGGACACACCGTTCATTGCAAAATTTACTCAGAAGCCGCCCAACTCCGTCAAAGCTCTATTCGACATGGCCAACAAGTATGCTGATTCAACCGACGCCATCACCGAAGCACTAGATGACAAAAAGGAGCCCCGACAGAAGGAGCGACGGTATACAGACAACGCGGCCCCATCCAACGCTGGGAATCACAAGCGCAAGTCAGAGGACATCGTGGTAACAGGCGATTGCAATTGTCTTCGACCTCCTAAAATCGAAGCTTATCAAAACTACAAGTGACATGCTCGGGGGCTCAAAAGCTCAAACACAAGGATGGCACCCCCATTCACAACTCGTGGAACACCGAACAGCTAAGTCACTTTCTGATAAATATATTCTCCTTTATATGATGTTCTCATCCAAATGGGGCAGGAGGCAACTCACTTCTGTCGATGTTTTACACCGGCAATATGAATATAGGGCTACTCGTTGGACCGAAACTCAATGGACTACAAAGGAACACAAAGAGTTTATACTGGTTCAGGCTCTCAATGTGAGGTAATACCCTACGTCCAGTTGTGATGTATTTCCTTTGAGGATGTATGATTGCTTCTATGAGCTTCTGCCCTCAAGGGGCGCCCTGCCTCCCCTTATACACTGGGGGACAGGGTTACAAGATAGGAGTCCCAGCCGGACTACGGCCAAGGGATCTCCTATTAGAGATATAACTTGCTCGACTAGGACTGTATCTTCCTTATCGTGTAAGGCTAAGTCTGCCGAATTCTATCATATCTCTAATTACAAGGCTAGGCCCATCCTCTATCCAAGTGGCCCATATGATTGTCATGAGGTACCTGGGGCCCATGGCGTCGACAGCAGCCCCTGAGACCTTCATAGTTGAGTCACAGTTGATGCCGAGTGCTCATCCTCCACGGCGTAGTATTCTCGAGTGCATTGCTTGCGAGTACTCTTTGTCTGAGTGCTTCTTCTTCCCGAGTCCTGCTTCATGTTAGCTAGCAATCGAGGCTATGAAGGGCTCCATGTAGAAATATGAATAGTGTGCGCCGAATAGGCGCACCTATTAGGTGTAGCCCTCGACTTTGTGCTTAATTGTGAAACAATTAAACATAAAGTCAAAGATCTTTAACCTTGTAGTCTTTCCTGAGTAGTGTACTACTGGTATATGAGACTCTTCAGCATCATGTCAGTCGGAATGATTTTATAGTCTTTCCCGAGTAGTATGTTACTTAGAAATTAGACTCTTCAGTGTCATGTTGGCTAGAAAAATATTTGCTTATGGCAAATGTTGGCTAAGCATGTAAGCCGAGTACCATTTTATGGATTTTTATCCAATATGCGGTTAGGTGTACTTGAGAGATAGCTACATCCCCAATTTTAATGGAGATCAGCTTATGATCCTTATAAGGACATAACCTCAGTACCTGGTGAATAATGCAGATATCTGAACACATGTATTTAGCAGTCAGGCTTTCATGAAGCATATATGATTACTCAATCGGTCTCTGTAAGTAGCAATAGCATTGTGATTTTAACACAGCCAGCGAGCGGCCCAAATTGAGTGTGCTACTGTAGAAATTCTTATCTTGGTGGCCCAGTACCGAATTTGCAGGCCCAAGCCCAATTATTAGTACAGGCTTTATAAAGGCGGGGAGAGAAAAAAATTCCCTCATCTTCTCCAATCCACCAATCATTTCATCTTCCAGCTTCCACGCCAAAATTTTGCACCTTGCCTCGCTAGGGTTTGCCATTGAAAGCGCTTACCGCTCGAAACTCAGGCGATCCCGCTCCTCTGCATCAAATCCAAGCCCACAGTAGCATTTCCCCCAAATCTCCTTGCCCCGAGCCATGCTGAGAGCTTCAGAAATCCCAGAGGTGACTGATGAGACCTGGCCGACCTCGGATTGCGGGGTGACTAAGCTGAAGTATTTGGAGAGGTTGCTGAGATTGCAGAGCCGTGAAGTCATCCACTGGCGTCCGGTGGAAGGGGAATCAATTCCAGTACCCCAAGCTAGTGAGACTGTACTCTTCGCCTCTTTCTTTGATCGGGGCCTCTCTCTTCCGTCTTCGGATTTTCTTCGCCAACTTCTTGCCTTCTATGAACTAGAGTTGGTGAATCTGAATCCCAACTCCATCTTGCAAATCTCTATATTTGCAACTCTATGTGAGTGTTTTCTAGGTGTGGAGCCCCATTTGAATCTATTTAGATATCTATTCCACATCAAACCTCAGCCCTCCAAAAGCAAAGTCCAAGTGAT
The DNA here is from genome assembly GCA_003991445.1 of Oryza meyeriana var. granulata. Lineage (NCBI taxonomy): Eukaryota > Viridiplantae > Streptophyta > Magnoliopsida > Poales > Poaceae > Oryza > Oryza meyeriana. The sequence goes on from RYFJ01003955.1 coordinate 29,001, forward strand.
TGGGGGGGCCGGTATCCAGCTTAGGAACGAGATGAAGAAGATCTATATCCACGTTCCCTTGAAATCTTCCCTTAAAGGCTGGCATAGGGAGTGGTTTTATTGTTCTAATCTTGAACCACGTCTCCCCCTTTTCACTGGTCTGCCTCCGGAGGTCGTGCCCAACTGGTCGTCTATGCCCAGTTTTGAGGAGATGGGCCAAGTATATGTGTTCATTGATAAGATTGATAAGCTGAAGAGCTCTGGATTGACTGGTCCGTGGGTGGCCAGACGTTTCTTGACTTGTCGCATCAGGCCCCTGAAGCTGAGGAGCCACTTCGGCTAGGATTATAAGGGAAAAAATGATCCTAGCTGAGAATATCTTGACCTGACCGACAAGCACAAGGTGACCGACATCCTGCTTGATTATTTCGCCAGCGGGGTGATCAAAACAGAAGATTCAGAGCGTGCCACGCCGGCTTATAGCCAAAAAAGGCCTCATCCAGAGGTAATGCTTGCTGACGTTAACTTGCTGTCCATCTGTGATGAATGCTTGTAGATGTGTATCCAAGATTGCTCTGCAATGTGTGATGTATGTTGTTAAACCACTTGCAGGATTGTAAGGAGTTTGATGAAGACTCCCAAATATTGTTAGCCGTGAAGTTGAAGAAAAGGCCGTTGAGTTCTTCTGCTGCCCAGCCCAGCTCCAAGAGAGTGGGGGAAGAAACCTGTGGAAGACCTGGGTAAGAAGAAAATTAGCAGGCCGAGTGCCGCAGCCAGGAGCCTGAAGATTAAAGACACTATCAGCATAGCTCTCAGGCCACCGGGTCCAAGACTGAGACCAACGCCACTAGGCTCGGCAACATCAAGCCCAAGAATGGCACCGCCGAGTACAAGGTCATCAACAAGTCATAAGGTGGTGCCACCGAGTATCCCAGCACCCTAGTCAGCCGCACTAGAAACTAGGCCGACTAGGACAAAACGCCACCGCCGACTGCCGCGCCATCTAACCCGACAGCCAGCAACCCTCCACTGCCAACATCAGGAACCCCCGCATGGAGGTTCCAAACCTCCAAGAGGTAAGTAACTTTGAATCTTCTGAAAATCTTGTTCAGCATAGTAGTGTCTTGATATTTAGCTCATTGTGTAGGAAACGGGCCAATATTGATCTCAAGGAGACCACACTGGCTGCTCCTATTGTCGAGCCAGCCCCAGCCGAGCCAGCGCCAGCAAGCTCGTCTGTCGAGCCGATGACCGCCTCAATCGCGGAAACTGAGGCTGTCCCGACTGCAGGAACGCTAATGCCGGCTCACCAGGGGGCAGATACTGAAGCTATTGCTCTAGCTCCTAAGCGGATCCCTGAAGCCCTAGCAGCCGCCGAGTTGAGGGCTAGGACCTTGTCGCCATCCGTGTCATTGTCATCTTCAGAAGGACTGAATCTCCCCAGACTTGAGGCTCCTCCCCGCAGATTCCCGAGAACATTCCACTAGGTATCTCCCGAGGGAACTGCAAAGTGCTACGAGCATGATGAAGAGGTAGCGGAGACGGAGAGTGAAGTTCTTCTTTGCGCCGCAATCGCCGCGTCCCGGGGGGTCCAGGTATGACTTTTTCCATATTGAGTCCTTGACAGTCTTCCTTGTATGGGTACTCTGCCATTTGACTCTGCTTTGCTCTATTTTACTACGAGTAGAAGATTGTCGACCGCTCAGGGAAGATAAACGAGGTCTTGACCCAGCTTGCCCCCTAGCTCCAACGATTGGACCAGCTCTAGACCTCAAAGGCCGACTTGGAGTGGTCTAGCTAGGAGAGGGAGACTTGGCTGAGGGGAGCAGTTGACCAGCTCAGGGATGGGAATTGGGCTTTAGCTGAGAAGATCAGAAGTAAGTCTCCTGTATTTGTCTTCCTGATTAAGTCCCGAGCATATTTCTTCAGCTTTGTTGCTTCCTGACTACCCAGTTGTGTCTTGACTGTAATCTCGAGTACTTGACTATTCTGATGTATAGCCCTCGAAGCTGAGTTGAAGACCCGGACAGAGGGGGAAACCAAGCTGAAGAAAGCCGAGAGGGCCAAAGCCGAGCTCGAGAAAGACAAGGCCGAACTAGAGAAGGCCAACGGCAAACTCGAGAAAGAAAAGGCTGAACTGGAGAAGCCCAAAGCCAAAGTGGAGGCCGACTACGAAGTAAGTCTTCCCTCTAATAATGATCTTATCCAATCCTTTAGGTACTCCAACTGTAGTTTTGGCTAACAAGTTTACTTGTCAATGAATCTGGGCAGCTAAAAGAGCCAACGCCCAAACCTAGTTTCAAGCCTTTGCAGAGGAGATCAAAGTTGTCAAGGAGTCACAGGAGATTCTTGCCGAGTCCGTGAAAGGGCTCCTTGACATTATGGATCCTCACCACGTGGGAACCAGCTCCAACACAGTCTCCCAGGTGCAGGCGTGCCCTAACAAAGCCCCGAGTGTCCTGAAGCGGTACTCGGATGAGCATGTTGTCGTCGGCATGGCCCAGACCCTCGCGATGACCAAGTCGATCTACCCTAGGGCAGATCTTGAGGCCATCGGCGAAGGATTTGCCAAAGAGACAACACCTGAGGAGGCATTGGAGTTGACCACCCAAGCGAGGCTGACTGCAGAGGCGATCACCAGGGACCTGGGAATGTAAGAACAATCCATCATGCAGTCGGTGTATATAAAGTTTTTGTAAGGACATGTGTAAATATATGTGCAATAATGCCGAGCTCTGAGTTTTTACTTAGTTATCATTAGTTTTATCCAACTATATAGTCTACGCCGAGTTAGTCTATAGGAACTTAATAAAATCGTTCACCGCAGAAAGCTATACTCGGGCAAACATAACATAACCGTTGTAAAACTTCATAACTTAAGTAAAACAAGCTCGTATATTGTTGACAAAGCAGCCCCCGACTCACTACTTGGTTGGAACAAGCGACGTAGTGAGTCAGAGAAAAACTGTACACATGGGAAAATATGAAACTCAGGTATAGAAAGGACGTAGCTGTTCTATATTCCATGAGTTGTTGAACCATCTTTGGTCTTCAGTCGATAGGCGCCTGGCCGTGTAACCTTGGCGATAATGAACGGCCCTTTCCATATTGGGGATAGTTTATGCCTGTCTTTGGTGGTTTATTTTTTTCTCAAGACGAGATCCCCGACCAAAAAGGCATGGCCACGGATGTTTCGACTGTGATAATGACGCAGGCCTTGAAGATACAGTGCTGACTGGATTATTATGATGTCCCTCGCTTCTTCCAACTGATCTAGTTCAACCAATCAGGTATTGTTTGATTTATCTTTTGAGTAGGCCCGAACTTGCGGAGAGCCGAACTCCAACTCAGTTGGTAACACAGCCTCGGCACCATAGACTAGGAAGAAAGGGGATTGCCCTGTAGCTCGACTAACCGTGATTCTGAGAGACCAGAGAACAGATGAGAGTTCTTGTACCCACCGGCCCACATATGGTTGTAGTCGGTCGAATATCCTTGCCTTGATACCTTGTACGACCATGCCATTGGCACGCTCAACCTGCCCATTGCTCTGCGGGTGTGCCATAGAAGCATAACAGATCTTGATGCTGAAGTCATCATAGAAATCTTGAAATACACCGCCCGTGAACTGAGTACCATTGTCCGTTATGATGCGGTTAGGAACTCCGCATCGGTATAATATACTCATGATGAAGTCCTTTGCTCGTGCCGCTGTTATGGTAGCAACGGGTTTTGCCTCAATCCACTTTGTGAATTTATCCATTACGATGAACTAGTGTGTGAACCCTTCTGGCACTTTGTTGAAAGGCCCGACCATGTCAAGCCCCCATACTACAAAGGGCCAAGAGATTGGGATGGTTTGAAGTTCTTGGGCTGGAAGATTTGTTTGTCTTGCACAGAACTAACAACCCTCGCATGTGCGAACTATGTCTTTAGCATCTGTTACTGCTGCTGGCCAGAAAAATCCCTGCCGGTAAGCCTTTCCGACTAACGTCCTGGATGCGGCATGGTTGCCACATATGCCCGAGTGGATCGATTGCAGAATCTGCTTGCCCTCCTCAGTTGTGACGCAGCGCATGAGGACACCGGATGCACTTCTTCGGTACAGGTCTTCCCCAACTACTAGTAAACATTTGCATTGACGTTTGATTTGTTCGGCTTTGCTGCGATCTTCTGGGAGTTCATCGTCTAGGAGGAATTTGAGAACATGAGTCTGCCAATCTTGAGATATGATTAGTACTTCATCTGTTGCCAGGGTAGGTTCATCTCCCGACTGTTCTGGCACTGGTTTCTTCTTGACTGACGGCTCCATTAGTTACTCGACAAAGATCCCAGTTAGGACCACTTCTTGCTTGGATCCCATGTTTGCCAATTCGTCTACAGCATCATTGTAGACATGTGTTATCTCCAACCCGTCGAACTTGTTTTCTAGCTTTCAGACCTCCTGACAGTACGCCGCCATAGTGTCGTCGAGGCAAGTCCAGTCTTTCATGACTTGGTTCACCACGAGTTGAGAGTCTCCACGCACAACCAGTCGGGGGATGCCAAGTGATAAAGTGATGTGGAGCCCATGGATGAGTGCTTCGTACTCGGCGACATTGTAGGAAGCTGGGAAGTGGATCTGGAGAACGTACTTGAGTTTTTCACCGGTGGATGACGTCAATACGACGCCGGCCCTAGCGCCGCCATCCGTAGAGAACCATTGAAGTACATTGTCTAGTACTCTAGCTTGTTTGTTGTTGTAGTCGTCTGAACTTCTGTCCACTCAGCCACAAAGTCGGCTAGAGCTTGTGATTTGATTGCTATCTGTTAACACCAAAATTTGGTACGGTTCACTACCAGGTTCGGTTAAGGAAAGAAACCATATCAGCCGATGGAAGCTAGTCCAGAAGGGCCCGAGCCTAGGAAGGAATTATGAAGACCACGATATGGCGTTCAATTACCTTATCTACTAATTAGGTAGTTTTAATACATTTTTTAGGAAACCTGATCTCGTGTCCGATCAGGACTTGTTAGTTTTCCTTTTATAGATAAGAAACTTCTGTTTCGTAGTTGATCAGGACTGTATCAACTCAGGGTATATATACGTATGCCCGGGTACCTTGTAAACTATCTCTCGATCAATCAAATTCGGCGCATCGCCACCCTTTATCAACGGGTTCTTGCTTCTCGAGCCGGGCTGCATCGGTTAGGTCCGAACTCCAGCGAGAGGGTAAGTCTCGTTACCCCGGCTACCAATTGGCTAGGACTTCCTCGGTTAGGTCCGATATTCTAGTCGGTCTATGGTAGTCGGCTTACCACGATATATCTGCTCTGTCTACGGCTGCATCGGTTCGGTTGGACCTCTTAGGCCGATCAGGTATATCACATCACACGTGCATAGTTTTCATCGGTTTACTGGGGATAGTTTATCATCAGTTTGTGCTACATCGGTTGGGTCTGACCTACTAAACTGAGCGATAAGTTGTTCCTGCTAGGCCGATGGTCTCTGTGCAAGCGTCTTATCGGAATGTATAGCCGGTAAGTTATCATATACATCACGATTGCATTAGATCTATCGGCTCATTGAGGTTCTTTTATCATTGATAATCTGTGCTGCATCAGTTAAGTTTGAACTACTAGATTGCTAGTGATAGACTTACCCTTGCTGAGTCGATAGGTTTTATGCGATGTTCTATCGAAGTGCTTAGCCGATAGGTTATCTTTTACTATAAAGTCGACTGCATTGTTTATTATTATTCTGCTATCTACTCTATCATCGGCTTCTAGCCAATGTTCATGTGTTCTCTTGGCAGTCGGCTAGCTTATGGTTTACTTGTGCTATCTTATGGTTTGTTTATATCACCATCGGCTTCTAGCCGATGTATCAATGCACACGCTCTATTAGTAGTCGGGAAGCCGGCTGGTTTGTTATCTACTTATATTATCATCAAGCACAGGCTGACTTGGTTATCTATATCGTTATCGGTTCCTTAGCTGATATATAAGCGCTGTTGGCAGTCGGGCAGTCGGCTCAAAGGACTCGGGCATGAGCACGAGCGAGAACCCGGGCGCGGGCACAGGCGAGGACTCGGGCATGAGCACGGACAAGAACCCGGGCGCGAGCATGGGCGAGGGCCCGGGCACGGACATTACCTTCGGAACAAGAGCTAGCGGCGATCGGCTGGAAGGAATCCGTATCGGCTTGCTGGCCGATTGGAGCGGTGATCTAATTTCTTTATCTCCTTGTCAATTGCTGGGTCAAATTGACTGGCACGCCTGCGAACCTCAAAGATTTAGGACCTGCACTGGAGCTAAGCAGATCTCCCAGGCCTTCGCGTGTCCTAAGGCGCCGAACCAGGTCCCCGGCGATTTTCGGCGTCAACACTATCCGTGGCTAAAAGGTGATGTCGAATGCCATCAACTCGAGCACCCATTTGGCGATTTGGCTAGTGGCCTCGTGGTTATGCAGGACGTCCCTAAGTGGATACGATGTGACCACCATGACTTGATGCGACTGAAAATAGTGCACCAGCTTCCGGACAGTGATTAGCAGGCCATATAACGCTTCTAGACCTGAGGATATCTTATCTTGGAGTCAGCTAGGACTTTGCTGACAAAGTAGACTGGCCATTAAATTTTTTGGATATGACCCTGTTCGGATCGCTTGACCACCAACACCATGCTGACTACCTGAGTGGTTGCCGCCAGATATAACATTAATGGTTCTTGGGGCCTGGGTGACGCCAACACTGGTGGTGATGTGAGAAATTTCTTGAAGTCTTTAAAGGATTGCTGGGCTTCGGGAGTCCATTGAAAATTATCTGCTTTCTTTAGTAATTTGAAGAAGGGCATGCCCCGTTCGCCTAGTCAGGAAATAAATCGGCTGGGTGTTGCCATGCAGCCTATCAACTTCTGGACGTCCTTCTGGCTAGTCGGGGGTGCCATGTTCACGATTGTGTTGATTTTCTTTGGATTGGCCTCGATGCCATGATGCGATACGATGAAGCCGACTAGCTTTCCGGATGGCACACCGAAGGCGCACTTCTCCGGGTTCAACTTCATCTTGAATCTTTGAAGGTTTTGGAAGGTTTCCTCCAAGTCGGCGATGAGATCTTCTTTGGACTTTGTCTTGATCACCACGTCATCGACATATGCCTCTAGGTTGCGCCTGATCTAAGTGTGTAGGCACCGCTGAATTTCTCGTTGATACATTGCTCCAGCGTTTTTCAAACCGAATGGCATAGTGATGTAGCAGTATGCTCCAAATGGCATGATGAAAGACGTCTTTAGGCAGTCCTCCTCCTTCAGGCTGATTTGATGGTATCCCAAGTAACAGTCGAGAAAGCTGAGAAGTTCACACCCTGCAGTTTAATCGACCACTTGATCTATTCTCGGTAGACCAAATGGGTCTTTGGGACACGCCTTGTTCAAGTCGGTGTAGTCGACGCACATGCGCCATTTACCGTTCTTCTTCTGGACCAGGACTGGGTTTGCTAGCCAATTCCAGTGGTAGACCTATTTAATGAACCCGGCTGCGAGGAGTTTAGTTATCTCCTCCCAAATAGCATCTTTTCGGTCAAGTGCGAAGCGCCGTAGCCGTTGCTTGACTGGCTTGGCATCCGTTTTGACGTTGAGGGCATGCTCGATTACCTTCCTTGGTACCCCAGGCTTGTCGGAAGGTTTCCAAGCAAAAATATCCTTGTTCGCTTGCAGGAAGGTGACGAGCGCGTCTTCCTATTTAGGGTCGAGTCCGGTCTCGATTAGAGCAGTCTTGGAGGGGTCGGAAGGGTCCAGAGGAATCTTCATCATGTCAGAGTCTATTGAAATTCTCAACTTTGCTGCTTTTTTGCCGAAACTTGATCGTGCTCAACTTCTGTTGTAGCGGCTTGCCGAATGCTGTTGCGTCCAACTGCCGCTTCTTGAGATTGAGCTAACTCGCAGCTCTCCTTGTTGCAGGTGAAGGCTTGCTTGACATCACTGCGAAGGGAAAGAACCCCAGCTAGCCCAGGCATCTTGAGCACCATGTAAGTATAGTGCGGTACCACCATGAATTTGGCTAACACCGGTCGTCCGAGTATCGCGTGGTACACAATCTCGAAGTCAGCAACCTCGAAGCAGATGTTTTCCTTGCGGAAGTTATCCGGCGTGCCGAAGGTGACCAGCTGTTAACGCCAAAATTTGGTATGGCTCTGAATCAGATTCGGCTAAGGAGAAAGTTACTGTTAACTAACGGAGGTTGATCCAGAAGGGAGTCGAATCCAGGAAGGAGCCGTGAAGACCACAGTATGGTAGTTAATTATCTTGATTAGGCAAGGCTAATATTTTTATCTTTAGAAAACCTGATCTTGTGTCCGATCGGGTCCTGTTAATGTTTCCTCCTGTAAATTAGGAAATCGTGTGCCGTGTCCAATAAGGACTCGTGTCAACTCGGGGTATAAATATGTATGCCCGGGTGCTTTGTAATACATCTACATCAATCAGATCAATACAATTTTGGCGCATCGCCACCCTTTTGACAGGTTCTTGCTTCTTGAGCCGGGATGCATCGGTTAAGTTCAACCTCCAGCAAGAGGGTAAGTCTCGTCACCCCGTCTATCTCATCGGCTAGGACTTTCTCGGTTTGGTCCGATATTCTAGTTGGTTTACGGTAGACGGCTTACCACGATATATCTGCTCTGTCTACGGCTGCATCGGTTCGGTTCGATCTCTTAGGCCAATAAGGTATATCACATCACGCGTGCGTAGATCTTATCGGCCTATCGGGCGCGATTTATCCTCAGTTTTTGCTGCATCGGTTCAGTCCGACTTACTAAACTGTCAGCAATAAATCGTTTCCTGCTAGGTTGATGGTTTTTACGCAAGCGTCTTATCGGGATGTATAGCCGATAAGTTATCTTATTTTACATCACGATCGCATTAGATCTATCGGCTCATCGAGGTCCTGTTATTATTATTGGTCTGTGCTGCAACGGTTGGGTCCGATCTACTAGACTGGTAGTAATAACTTTACTCTTAATAAGCCGATGGATGTCTATGCGATGTTTTATCGGAGTGCTTAGCCGATAAGTTATCTTTTATTGAATACAGTCGATCATACTGTTTATCTGTTATTTACTTCGCCTGCATTATTATCACAATCGGCTAAAGGCTAGCCAATTAGTTTACTCTACCAACTCGGGCATGAGCACGGGTAAGGACCCAGGAGCAGGCACGGGTAAGGTCCCGGGCACGGGCACGGGCACGAGTACGAGCAATGCTTTGGATACAGTTCCAGCAATTATTATTGCAATCAGCCGATTTATTCATTTATCTTGTTTATTTATTTTATCATCGGTCTACGGCCGATGTTCGAATACCCCTTTGCCAATCGGCTAGCGTGTTATTTTACCATTATTTGTTACTGTTCATGCCATCATCGGTTTCAAATCGGTGTATAAGTGCTACAGTCCATATCGGCTATCGGCCGATGGGACGAGTCCAATTCGGCTTCCAGCCAATTGGCTCACCGATCTAACATTTTTTATTTCCTTGTCAATTGCAGGGTCAAATTGACTGGCACGCCTACGAACCTCGAAGATTTAGGACCTGCACTGGAGTGAAGAAGATCTCCCAGGCCTTCGTGTGTCATCCGACGCCGAACCAGGTCATTGGCTCGTTGTCAACGCTGCCAATGATTTTCGGCGTCAACACGTTTTTGGCACGCCCGGTGGGACGCGGAGTTTCGACACAAAGTCTCAATCTAAAGTTTCGACATGGCTGGAAAAGAGATCAAGACAGACAATGTGATCCCGGTCAACATGGAGGATTTGACTGAAGAGCAGAAGCAGCAAGTCGAGCGGAATATGGCCAATTTTCGGAAACTTTGCTTGGAATCCTTCAGCATGACAAGACAGGGGCCGATTCAGAAATCTCAGTTTCCAAAACCAGTTTTGGTAGGAGAATCGAGCCGTACACCACCTGAGAGTCCACCGATCAAACCTTTACAGGAGATGGTGAATGAAGCTGTACATCACGCACTCATTAATCAGTCGGGGATCTTGGTAAACACATTGCATAATCTCATCAAGAAGACGGTGGACGGATCAATCGTTCAAGAGCCCAATCGGGGTCCTGTTTTTCTCCCACCTAAGATGGAGCCGAATCAAGTTGCTTACAACATTAGTAAAGACGTACCAGAAAATTTGTTTTCGCAGAACCAGGCTGGGGGGCAACAAAATATTCCTGCGGGATACCATCGATCGGCTTATTATGGGGGATATCAGCAAGATTACCCAAGAGGTATTGCCGATTCAGGAAATTATCAGAGAGAGTATCCCAGGCAGAACCGATTTCCAACTCCACCGATACAATATCAACAGGAAAACCCGAGGGAAGAAGATTTATCGGCAAGAGTTGCGGAGATAGTAAGAGAACAGTTCGGGATAAAGCCAAAAGAGCAGACATTTATGTATCGGCATCCATATCCCGAGTGGTTTGACAGAGTCCCATTACCACACCGATACAGGGTCCCGGATTTCTCTAAGTTCTCAGGGCAGGACAGCACATCTATAGTGGAGCATGTTAGCCGATTCCTGGCACAGTGTGGGGAGGCATCGGCTGAAGAGGCTCTGAGAGTTAGGTTTTTCCCCTTGTCGTTATCTAGATCGGCTTTTACATGGTTCTCTTCATTACCACCGAATTCGGTTCGGGGGTGGGCCGATCTTAAAAAGCAGTTTCACAAATATTTCTTTACTGGAATCCATGAGATGAGACTGACAGATTTGACATCGGTTAGGCAGCGACCAGATGAAACAGTGCCAGAATATATTCAGCGATTTCGAGACGTTAGAAACCGATGTTATAGTCTGAACCTGAGCGATGGGCATCTGGCCGATTTGGCTTTCCAGGGTCTCTTGGCGCCGATCATAGAGAGATTTTCATCACAGGAGTTTGAGTCCCTGGCGCATTTGGTACAGAAGGTATCGGCTCATGAAAGCCGATTTCAGGAAGCGAAAAAGGATAAATTTCAGAGACAAGTTGCTTAGGTGCAAGTTTATTCATCGGATTCAGATGATGAGGGATCCGATGCTGAGGTTGGATTGGCGGAATGGGCTACAAAAGAGAAATCAGTATCGTGCCCGTGGGTAAAGGATATTGGCAAGGAGGAACGATATGACTTTGACGTCAATAAAGCCGATAAAATCTTCGACTTGTTATTACAAGAGAAACAGATACAGCTTCCGCCAAATCACGTAATTCCATCAGCCGAAGAACTGAAGAAGAAGAAATATTGCAAGTGGCATAATACGATATCACATCACACCAATGAGTGCAAAATTTTTCGGCAACAAATTCAATCGGCCGTCGAACAGGGAAGAATCAAGTTTGAAGACAAGAAGCCAATGAACATTGATGGGCACCCGTTCCCCGTAAACATGGTCTATGCGGGATCGTCGTCAAGGACTCAAGCTAATGAAGGAAGGCATCGTGGGTATAAATCAAGGATTACTTCATCGGATATGATAGAAAAATATTCAAAGTATGAGGCACAGTGGGTTGAGCCAGAAAGATATAGTCTGCATTGGAATTGCCCGTTCTTCCGATTCTGCTGGGATCAAGGGATGAGGTTGCTGTCAATTGAAGATTGCCCTGAATGCAATAATCTGAGGCCTCGGTAGGATCGGCAGGATAGATTTTCGCCAGATCAGCTGCTTGGGAAAAAAGCATCGGTTCATAGCCGATTAGGGCCGATCCATGAGGAATTCTTCGAGGAAGATGATGAGGAAGTACATGAAGAGCAGCAAATCCAGAATCCTCAGTGGTGTCCAAGTGGAATATTCACAAAGAATCAGAAGAGAAGGGCACAACAATTACGGCACCGAGAGCAACAGGAAGAGCAACGGCAAGATCAGGAGGAAGTCAATCATCGTCGCAAGAGGACTAAGCAAGTTTGGCGAGTGAAGAGGAAAGACGATGAAGTTGATGCATCGGCTTCAGTAAACATGGTTTTCTTTCTGCCCAGGGAATACAAAGCGTTTTCATCGGATGAGGAAGGCAGTGAAGAGGTTTTCGCTTAGCTGACGTTGCAACCCGATTAGGCTATATTTGATAAACCTGATGAATCAGAGCATCGGCATTTGAAGCCATTATATATCAAGGGATACATGAACGGAAAGCCGATGACAAAGATGCTGGTTGATGGGGGAGCAGCTGTTAATTTAATGCCGTATGCTACATATCAAAAATTGGGGAAAACCGCCGAAGACTTGATCGAGACAAATATGGTGCTAAAAGACTTCGGTGGGAATTCATCGGAGGCAAAAGGTGTATTAAACGTGGAGTTAACAGTAGGGAACAAGACATTACCAACTACATTTGTTGTCATCGATGGAAAAGGATCATATAGTTTGCTCCTTGGCAGGGATTGGATTCACGCTAACTATTGTGTGCCCTCGACGATGCATCAATGTCTGATACAATGGCAAGGAGATCAAATTGAGGTAGTCCTAGCAGATCGGTCGACCAATATTGCAATGACCGATTTGCCAGTATGGGAGGCCGATGGAGTTGATTGCTTATCCGGAAAAACATGGGAAGGGGATTAACTCAAGGTCACTAGTCAAGGGATACAGCCGATTCGGCATGTCGGCTCAGAACTATTACTCTAATGGGCACCATTGAAGATTTTGAAGGGAAATTAGGGCCAGGATTTACGTCGGCCGATGACTTGGAGGAGATTGATATCGGACTAGGAGATAAACCAAGACCGACGTACATAAGCAAGAAGTTACGCTCTGAATTTCGAGAAGAATTGATCAAGCTGTTGAAAGAATATCGGGATTGTTTTGCTTGGGAATATCATGAGATGCCAGGATTAAGCCGATCAATTGTTGAACATCGGCTTCCTATTAAACCAGGATATCAGCCGTTTAAACAGGCTCCAAGGAGATTCAAAGCGGAGTTGCATGAGCCGATTAAAGCGGAAATCACAAGGTTATATGATGCAAAGTTTATAAGGCCGTGCTGATATGCTGAGTGGGTTTCTAATATTGTCCCGGTGGAAAAGAAGAATGGGAAACTAAGGATATGTATCGACTTCCGGGATTTGAATAAAGCTACCCCCAAGGATGAATACTCGATGCCGATAGCAGATTTGTTGGTGGACGCAGCATCGGGCCACAAAATTATCAGCTTCATGGATGGCAATGTAGGATACAATCAAATTTTTATGGCAGAGGAAGATATATGCAAGACTGCGTTTCGGTGTCCTGGAGCTATCGGCTTATATGAGTGGGTAGTAATGACGTTTGGATTGAAAAGTGCCGGTGCGACATAACAGAGGGCGATGAATTATATATTTCATGATCTCATCGGTTTATTAGTGGAAATTTATATCGATGATGTGGTGGTTAAGTCCATGAGTGATGAAGGTCACATAGCCGATTTGCGGAAAGTGCTGGAAAGGGCAAAGAAATATGGATCAAGGATGAATCTCAATAAATGCGCTTTCGGAGTATCGGCTGGACAGTTTTTGGGTTTTATGGTTCATGAGCGAGGAATTGAAGTTAGCCAACGAAGTATCAGAGCCATCAAGAATGCAGAACCACCAGTCAACAAGACAGAGGTACAGTCATTGATCGGCAAGATTAATTTTGTAAGAAGATTTATATCGAATCTATCAGGAAGGATTGAGTCTTTTACCCCATTGGTAAAGTTAAAAGCCGATCAAGAATTTGTGTGGGGGGCAGCGCAGCAGAAGGCATTTGACGAGATCAAGAACTATTTGAGTTCCCCACCTGTTTTAATTCCGCCGCAGAGAGGAAAGCCATTCAAATTATACTTATCGGCCGATGAGAAATCCATCGGATTTGTTTTGATACAGGAGTTTGAGGGGAAGGAGCGAGTTGTGTTTTATCTGAGCAGGAGGCTTTTGGATGCTGAAACGAGATATCCTGTGGTGGAGAAATTATGCTTTTGTTTATATTTCTCATGTACAAAGTTAAGGCATTATATCCTATCGGCTGAGTGTACAGTGGTTTGCAAGGCCGATGTGGTGAAATACATGTTGTCAGATCCAGTCTTAAAATGGCGAGTTGGTAAGTGGATTTTTGCTTTGACAGAGTTCAACCTGAGATATGAACCGGCTAAAGCAATCAAGGGACAAGCAGTGGCCGATTTCATTGTCCAGCACAGAGGGGTTCACGAAAATTATGTGGAGCTGATCCCATGGACGTTATTTTTCGATGGGTCGGTTTGCAAGCATGGATCTAGTATTGGCTTGGTCATTGTATCACCTCGGGGGGCAAGTTTTGAGTTTGCTTTTACGATTAAACCTTATCGGACTAACAATCAGGCAGAGTATAAGGCGGTGCTGAAAGGACTTCAACTTTTAAAAGAGATCGGAGCCGATATCATAGAGATCATTGGGGATTCTTTATTAGTGATCAAGCAATTGTCTGGGGAGTACGAGTGTAGGGATGATGTCTTGAGATCGTATTATGAAGAGTGCAGAGATTTATTGAAGGATTTCAGGATGGTATTAATGGATCATATTCCTAGAGAACAGAATTTAGAAGCCAATGATCTTGCACAGATTGCTTCGGGTTATCGGCTAAATAGGCGGATTGAGGTTGAAATAGACGATAGTGATATTCAGGATAAAACCAATGATTGGAGGAAGGGAATAATTGGTTATCTACAAAATCCGTCGCAATCGGTTTCTAGAAAACTTCGGTATAAAACTACTAAGTATGTGCTGCTTGATGGAGAATTATATTATCGGACTTTTGAGGGAGTTCTGCTCGGATGCCTGGATTTGGAAGAGGCCAAAGTGGTTATGTGCGAAGTACATGAAGCTGTTTGTGGAACTCATCAATCGGCTCATAAGATGAAGTGGATATTAAGAAGAGTAGGATACTTTTGGCCGACGATGCTGGAAGATTGCTTCAGGTACTATAAAGGATGTTAAGATTGCCAGAAGTTTGGAAATATATAGCGGGCACCAGCATCGGCTATGAATCCTATCATTAAACCGTGGCCATTCAGAGGATGGGAAATTGACATGATCGACCAGGTTTATCCTCCATCGAGTAAAGGACATAAGTTCATATTGGCGGTGATAGATTATTATACAAAGTGGGTAGAAGCGATTCCTTCGAAGAAAGTTACGTCCAAAGAAGCGATCGAGTTTGTAAAGGAGCACATAATTTATCGGTTTGGAATTCCTCAGACGATAACTACCGATCAGGGATCTATTTTCGTGTCCAATGAGTTTCAACAATTTGCTACCAGTATGGGGATTACGTTATTAAATTCGTCACCTTATTATGCTCAGGCCAATGGACAGGCAGAGGCTTCGAACAAGAGTTTGATCAAGTTAATTAAACGGAAGATTGATGAGCAGCCGCGAAGATGGCATACTACACTAGCCGATTCACTATGGGCCTATCGGATGGCATGTCATGGATCTACTCAGGTGCCACCGTATCAGTTGGTATATGGACATGAGGCAGTTCTACCTTGGGAAACTAACATCGGCTCTAGGAGGATTTCTTTGCAAAATCAATTAACAGCCGATGATTATTATAACTTGATGATAGATGAACTTGAAGATTTGGCTCAGAATCGGTTAAGGGCACTAGAAAGGATCAAGGAAAACAAAGCTAGGGTGGCTCGGCATTACAACAAAAAGGTGATGAATAAGTCTTTTACTGAAGGAGATCTTGTCTGGAAATTGATTTTGCCGATCGGGTCCAGAGATAGTAGATTCGGAAAGTGGTCACCTAATTGGGAAGGGCCCTATCGGATTAATCGTTGTGTACCTGGTAATGCTTATATATTGGAAGATCTTGAGGGAACAGAGTTTGCTAGAGCACTTAACGGGAAATATCTCAAGAAATACTATCCTAGCGTTTGGATCAATTCTTAAATCGGTTAAGTGCAGCCGATTTCTAAATAGTTCAGAGCGAAAAGCCAATGTCGTTACATTGCCTAAAGATAGCGGATATCAATCGATATCGCCTTTAGATCAAACAAACAGAAATATCACAAGGATGAAGGGAACAGGCAACAGAGCCGGTCAAGTTATATTACAGCACAACCAACATGTTTCAGGAAGCCATCGGTCATTAATTTACATGAATTTTTGAATCATTTCGATTGCACGCAGGCGGATTTGATCAATTTCGTTGATAGCATGGATATCGTCTTCATCGGAGCCCGGGATGGTCTTCAAGTTTTTGCGCCGATGAACGACTTGACGTACCGCTACTGCAACTTTAGCCTCTTGGTCTTGTATAGCTTGTGGCAAGCCGATGAGCTAGGATTCTGTTGTTTCAAGATCTTTACGAGTTTTTTCAAGTTCTGCCAGCAAATCGGCCTCCTTTTTCTTCAGTTGGTCCAATTTGGGTTGGAGCTCTTGGGGGGCAGTTGCCATGTCATCAAGCTTCTTCTTCTCAATCTGAGCTGACAGCCGATCGACTTGGATGTCTTGGGTTGCCTTCCGTTGATCAGCGCGATCGGCTATGCGCTGTTGTTGACGCCGAAAATCGCCGGGTCCTGGTTCGGCGTCTGGGTGACACGCGAAGGCCTGGGAGATTTGCTTCACTCCAGTGCAGGTCCTAAAGTTTGAGGTTCGTAGGCGTGCCAGTCAATTTGACCCTGTAATTGACAAGGAGGAAAATGTTAGATTAATGAGCCAATCGGCTGGAAGCCGATCTAGACTCGTTTCATCAGCCGATGGCCGATGTACACTGTAGCACTTATACGTCGGCTTAAGACCGATGATGGCAAGGACAATAATGTAATAATAAACAAATATCATGCTAGCCGATCATCGAAGAGATATTCGAAAACCGGCTATAAGCTAGATAAAATAAGCAAGTATAATGCATGAATAAATCAAACAGATCCTAGCTGATCATAATCTATGTTACTGATTTATTATGAGGTATTGCCTGCACCCGGGCCCTTGCTCATATCGGCTCCCAAGATCTTCGTCCTCTGTCCGGGCCCATGCACTGGTCCTTACCCGGGCTCATGCCCGGGCCCTTACCTGGGGTCGTGCCCGGGAACCTGCTTGTACTTGTGCTTGGATCGGCGGAATGAACCCATCGGCTATCCCTTAGCCGATTGTAACAATAATACAGGCAAGAACAAATAATAAAATATGCAATAACGTAAATGATAAATAATTGATAAGCTAGCCGACTGCTTAATAAAGCGAACACAGGATAAAACAATGAATAAATGTAGTCAGCTTTAACAGGTAACTTATCGGCTAAGCACTCCGATAACACCATCGCACAACACCATCGGCTTATTAAGAGTAAAGCTATTTCGTCAGTCTAGTAGATCGGACCTAACCGTTGCAGCACAGACCGACAATACAATAAACAATGCCTCAATGAGTCGATAGATATAATGCGATCGTGATGAAAATAACTTATCGGCTATACACTCCGATTAAAAGCGCCTGCACACAACGCATCGGCTCAGCAGGACCGACTTATCACTAGCAGTTCAGTAGGTCGGACCTAACCGATGCAGCACGAACTGATGATAAATCGCTCCCAGTAAGTCGATACAATCTGTGCACACGTGATGTGATATCCTAATCAATCTATGAGATCAAACTGAACTGATGCAGCCATAGATAAAGTAAATATATCGTGGTAAGCCGACTACCATAAACCGACTAGAATATCGGACCTAACCGAGGAATCCTAGCCGATTGGTAGTCGGTGTGACGAGACTTACCCTCTCGCAGGAGTTCGACCTAACCGATGCAGCCCGGCTCGAGAAGCAGGATCCCGTCGAAGGGTGGCGATGCGCCGAATTGTATTGATCGTTGTGATAGATTACAAGGTCCCCGGGCATACGTATATAACCCCGAGTTACATGAGTCCTTATAGGACACGATATATGATTTCCTATCTATAACAGAAAACACTAACGAGACCTGACCGGACACGAGATCAGGTTTCCTAAAAGAAATAACCTTTTCCTAATAACTATAGTAATTAACTGCCACGCGCGGTCTTCACGGCTCCTTCTCAGACTCGGTCTGCTTCTTGGATCAATTTCCATTATCCGACTGCAACCGTCCTCTTGACCGAATATGATACAGGTCCTTACCAAATTTTGGCGTTAACACATGCCCCCCCAATTTCGGAGTTCCTCTGTAGGATTCCGAAATTCTTCCAACTTTGGGCCTCTAGATTTCTCCCATACCGAGGCGGCCCAGATAGCCCACTTGCCATAAATGTTTGAAACAGTGCCAACGGCCTCATTCCCGCTCGGCTGTCATACCTTTATAAAACGCTTCGTCTTCTTGCCCTCTTTTTTTATACTTTCACATCACCAGAGGCACCACCGCTTCATCTTCCACACCCCCACCAAGCTCTAGCGAATCTAGACGAATTACTGCAACCTCTCTCTCCATCCGTCGACTCCGGCAACCTCTCCTATTTCCGCGATGACAACAGCATCTGTAATTCCTGAGGTAATCTTCTCACCCGGTTACTTTTCCCCAATCTGCAATCTGTACGAACCCGATTTGCCATGTTCTTCACCTGTTCTTCGTTTCGTGTTCTTGTCTACTGTAGCATCTCAGAGCCCAGATCTTGATTCCGGCTGCCGATTTACCCCTGCTTTTTCTATCATGGCCCCATGGGCAAGCGAAGATCCCACCGATTTCATCAGTGCCGAAAACCCAACGCACTCCCTTCAAGAACTCAAGCCATGTTGGTCAGTGACTAGACCAACAGCTTCAGGTCCTGGCCGAGAGCAGATTGCCCTGGATGGAGAGACTTGGTACATCAGAGGTATCGGCTGCAAAGAGGATCTACTGGGAAATCTCACATCGGCCACTGCATCACCTCTCCTGGCCTATATGGAAAGGAATGAATCTCTGCTCGCATCGGCTTCGTACTTCTGGTATTTGATGCTCTCAATGCCTTTCTGTTCGGTCATGGGCCGATGACCCCCACTCTGCTAGATGTGACCAATGCTCACCTGCCTGGACACGACAAGCTACATCAACCCCTTCAAACTCCGGTTCAAGCCTGCCCACCGGCTCCAAACAAAACATCGGCGGCTGGTCCAGTGTATATATCTCTTCACAACACAAAGGAACTGGACCGATGATGATCGGGAGCACGTCGCTTTTCTGAACTTTGTGGCTGGAACGGTTCGGTCGTTGGTGGCCGGCAACCCTCGGCCCGACGACCAATATGCAATGCCTAGCAGAATGTTGGCCGATAGGAAACAATTCCGTAGGGCACTATCTGCCTTGGCGCACCTACCAGCTGCTTCATCAGGTGGCAACTAAGCTATCGGCCGGGCCAGCCCGTCGGCCATAATTGGGCGGTCCTTGGTGGTTCGTACAGCTCTGGCTTAATGTGTTACACCTCCAAGGCCATCCCAGAAACTTCCCTCCTCAAGCAATCCTTCCCAGCTGATTACCCAGAAATCAAGACCCCATCTACCGCCGATGGCATCTCTATGGGTGAGGCTGCATCGGCCTTTCCGGGCGGACAAGATATCCCTGCTGAAGTTAGTCAGTGGTTCAAGGGGTTTATTATGGCTTTACCAGGGATGCTACTCTTTGGGTTTTGCTTACAAGTGACGCATCATCATCCCGAGATGCCTTCGCAACTTTGATTCCACTCAAAGCTCGAACGATGATCAATCTAAAGCCATATTCCTACGGCCATCAGTCCTTGCCTGCTGTGCCAACCGGCCTTTTCTCTCTAGCCGAAACTCAACCATCGTATGAGTTCTACCACCCATCAACCAGCTCCCGTCAACTCGGCCTTGGCTAGCTTCCGATCGGCCTGTTCTTCACCGACAAAACTCCAGGCTCGGGGCACACGGTCAGCAGCGCCTTGGTATGATCGGCTTGCGGTCTTTTGACAGACTCCCTCCTGCTAGGCGCTGCCACCGAGGTGTACGTTCTGCAGCTCCAACACCAAGCCTTTTGTCCGTATGGTGGGTCGGAATGGAAAAACATCTGTTCTGCTTAGCGCCCATTGTTATTGCTCCCGTTTTGGACGCCGACCTATGTTGAATCCGACACGATAACTCTTGCAAGCTTCAAATATCATCCTCAATCTCTCTGACCCTTGCTTCGCAGGCCGCCAGCGTCGATTCCCGTCAACAAGCAACAACAAGCGGGTCGGCCGATTCTGTGTGTAACCAACCCTCATCAGCTGCTCCGAACTTAGGACGCGACGCCCCATCTCCATCGGCTCCTTCTCAAGGCACCTCGGCGATGGGACCAAAAAGGAAAAAGTTAGCGCATCGCCCCTCCCTGAAGAAACTAGAAAAAACCGATGCCGATATCGTTGCCACGACCGCCATCTTCTCCCCAAGGACCAACATCGGCCCCTCCCATCCCTCCTCAGGTATGCGCCAAATCTTAACATCATTATTACCCTCGCTCTCATTTATCCTCACCAGCTCCATCTTCAGCTCGAGTCATCGGGCTCCAGATTTTCAACCTCCTTCTGACTTATCCCTCCAAGCGCTGAGCCGATGGCCCCATCAGCTGCCCCACTCTTTGCACCAAGTCCTCCAGCTGTCGATGAAACTGCCCCTATTCCATCGGCTGACATCGGGCCCTCCAGGAGACAACCCCTATTCATCCCCCTGAAGCCGATGTCGCGGCAAGCTGCCGATGTCCTACCTCAGGTAACTCTTTTGTCATATACTCCGCTCTTAACTTTCTACTGATCCGCCTTCCGACGCCAATTTTGCAATTTGTCCATAGCCGATTCTGTTCTCCTTTGAACATCGGCAATGTACCTAGAAGTAGAAGAATCCACAGCCACCAGCGCAACGACCAAACCATCCTTCCCAGCCGACGTTACCGTGACCATATCTGACGAGCATCCTCAGTCGGCTGGAAAACCCAATTGAGCGCTAGCGGAAGATTGCGGGCCAATCCGGGCAAGATTCGCAAGAAATTGAACACCATCTGCCCGAAGAACTTGTCGACGCATTAACCCCCGCAGCATATCTGGGGAATCCCATAGATTAACTCATCAAGCTAGACAGCGCAGCGCATAGCGATCGCGTGCTGACCAACAGAAGACTAAGCCGAAGGACATCCAAGCCGATCGGCTATTAGCCCCAAGCAGAGAAGACATAGAAAGAAAAGACTTGATGACATGCCGCTGCCCCCCAAGAGCTCAACACCTTAAGTGATACCAAGCTGAAAGAAGAAAAGGTGCCGATTTGCTGGCAGAACTTGAAAGTTCGTTTAAGAACACAGCAACAGAGAATCCCAGCTTAATCGGTCTACCGCAAGCATCCCAAGACCAAGAGGCCAAGAGTCGCAGCGAGCAGTGCGTCACAGTCATCATCGGCGCAAAAGCTTGAACCTGAGTCATCCCAGCTGATGAGATGACATTCCGGGCCATTCAATGAATTGACCAGATCGTCCCTGCGCGCAATCGAACCTCCATCCGAAAATTTTTGTAAGCCTTAACCCTTATAAACTGACGATTTTTCCGGAACATGCCGATCACCCTTCTGCTGTCATGTAAATCAGATCGGCTCTGCTACCCCATCTCTCTCAGTTCTGATAATTTTTTTCCCACTTGTTTTGATCTAAAGGCGATATCAATTGATATCGGCTGTCTTTAGGCGACGTATAAAAACATCGCGGCTTTCCTAACTGTTTAGAAATCGGCTGTACTTAACCCGATTTAAGAGAATTGATCCCAAACGCTAAAAAGGTAGTATTTAATATAGAATATAAACTTGATAAAGAACATTTCCCATTAAGTGCTTTGGCAAGATACTCCGTCCGTCAGAATCTTTAATATATATGCAGTTACCAGGCACACAGCGATTAATCCGATAAGGCCCTTCCCAATTAGGCGACCATTTTCGAACTTATATCTCTGGACGGGAACCTCGGGCAAAACATACTCACACAAGGTCCCCCTCGGCAAACGACTTATTTTACCACCTTTTGATTGTAATGCCGAGCTGCCCTAGCTTTATTCTCCTGATTCTTTTTTCTAGCGCTGCTCAACCGATTCTGAGCTAAATCTTCCAAGTCATCTGCCATCAAGTTATAATAATCATCGGCCGTCAATTGATTCTGCAAAGAAAGTCTTTCTAGGCCGATGTTAGTTTCCCCACGGCAAAACCGCCTCATGTCCATATACCACTGATACGGCGGTACCCGAGTAGACCCGTGGCATGCCATCCGATTAGCCCATAGTTGAATCGGCTAATGCTTAGAATGCCATCGCCGGTGCGCTCATCAATTTTCCGCTTAATCAACTTGAATCAAACTCTTTGTTAGAAGCTTCTGCTTGCCCATTGGCTAGCATAATAAGGCGATGAATTTATAGTTGATTCCCATACTGGCAGCAAACGTTGAACTCATTCAGAAACAAAAAATAGACCCTGATCAGTAGTTATCGTCTGAGGAATCCCAAACCGATAAATGATATGCTTCCTTTATAAATTCAATCGCTTCTTGGACGTGACCTTCTTCAAAGAATTGCCTCTACCCACTTGTTTGAAAATAATCTGTTGCTGCCAATATAAACTTATGTCCCCTTACTTGATGGAGGAAAAAATCTGGCCGATCATTCAATTCCCCATCTCTGACGGCCACAGGTTTGATGATAGGATTCATAGCACGATGCCGGTGCCGCTGTTATTTCCAAACTTCTGACAATCTGGCACTCCTTTATAATACCTAAAGCACTTCCAGCATTGTCTCGGCCAAAAATACCCTTATCTTCTCAACAAACCTTTCATCTTATGAGCCGATTGATGAGTTTCCAACAGCATGCCTCGTTTACTTCACACATAACCACTTTGGCTTCTTCAAATCAGGCATCTTAAGCAAAGCTCCCTCAACGTCCGATAATAAATAACTCCTCATCAAGTAGCACATATTTAGTAGCTTATACCGAATTTCCTGAGAAACAGACTCCGCGAACGGGTTTCGTAAGTAATCAATTATCTCCTTTCGCCATCAGCGTCCTTGTTTCTGATCAATAAATCGCTATCTCCACCTCACCTGCCTATTCAAGCCGATATCCTGAAGCAATCTGTGCAAGATCATTGGCTGCCAATAATTCTGCCTCTCTGGGAATATGATTCATGGACACCATCTTAAATCCTTCATACAAATCTACACACTTTCATAATACATGACCTCAAACATCATCCCTGCAACTCATATTCTCCATGATA
>RYFJ01003956.1:0-45621 GCA_003991445.1 Oryza meyeriana var. granulata
AAAACAACGAGAGAATAGAGGCGAAGAGTGATTTTGAGCTCAGGCTGGCTAGATCTCTGGTAAGATAATACTTGCTTTGTATTCAAACTTGGATAATGAGATATCTGCCTTAATTTGGGTAGTTGATGGCCTTTCGGATTAATCGGCTGTTTATGATTTGCTGGTAAGAATACTGAAATTTTACAAAAAAGCATATGATATTAGAAGATTTGAGGCGACGAGAGAGTTTTGCTAAGATTAATGGGAATATCTAAGAATACTCCTAGGTTTGGATATCTTAAATGGTTTAAGTCGGCCGATTTCTAGCATATTCGGGAAGTTTGTTTTTATCGTCGCTTAAAGACAGCGATATAATTGATATGCTTTTAGACTTAAAAGTAGCGGAAAATTATCAGGGATTGAGGGAGATGAGTACAGAGCCGATCTGGTTAGACAGAGATAGGGTGAATAGGACATGGTTCGCGCAATTGTCAGTTATAAAGGTTTTAATGGCTTACAAAATTTGGATAGTTATACGATTGGCGCAGACGGAATTGATACTTTTATTGATGGCGGATTTATCATTCTTCATCAGAGCTGGGATGATTTTCAAGCTTTTGGGCGATGGATGACTTGGCAATGCTGTTGACACTTTGGCTTCTTGATCTGATGGCTTGCGGGCGCCGGTTACGTCCGATGAGCGGGTACACTCCCTCGTCGTGTCTTCAGATCCTTTGTGAACTTTTTCAAGTTTCCATGAAA
Source organism: Oryza meyeriana var. granulata (assembly GCA_003991445.1). Classification (NCBI taxonomy): domain Eukaryota; kingdom Viridiplantae; phylum Streptophyta; class Magnoliopsida; order Poales; family Poaceae; genus Oryza; species Oryza meyeriana. The sequence continues at coordinate 742 of RYFJ01003956.1, forward strand.
TCGGTTTCCTTTTTCTTCAGTGATTTAGCTTGGATTGAAGTTCTTGGGGGCAGCTGCCATGTCATCAAGTTTTTCTTGTCTATTGGGCTGATTAGCCGATCGGTTTGGATGTCTTGGGTTTTTTGTTGGTCAGCAACGATCGGCTTATACGCTGTTCTGAGCTTGATAAGTTTAAACCTATGAGACTCCAGGTATGTGCGGGGGTCAATTGCATAACGAGCCTTTCGGGCGGTGTGTTCGATGTTACTCTTGCTCGGATTGGCCGAGTCTTCTACCAGTGCATTCGATTGGTTTTTCCAGCCGATGATGATGCTTGTTTAAATATCGGCGCAATTGGCTGAGAGGACGGTTATGGAGGTGCACTGGTGCTGTGTTCTTCTACTCCGATTTGACCGACTTGGGTTTTTCGAAGGAGAAAACAAAAGTCGGTAGGAATGCAAATTGGTATCGGCAAGGTGATAATAAGAGATTAGAAGCAAGTGGCGCATGAAAGTTCTTGAGGAAGGTAGTCGGAGATCGTGGTAAACATGGCTCGGTAGGATGAGTGGGTTGTTTTCAGAGGGGCAGAGTCAGCCGCATGGAATGAGAGTCTCGTCGTGGATGGAGGACTTGGTGCTGAAGAGGGGGACTGGGAAGCTATGGTTCGGCACTATTTGAGGATGTCAGAGCTGTGAGGTTTGGAGGATGACCCAGCTGCAAAGGATTTGGTTAAATAATGAGAGAGTGATAATGAGATAAAGGTTTGGCGATACTGAGGAGATGAGGGAGCGATGGCTTGCTTGAGGAGAAGGTGTGGTTGGAGCAGCGAATGGAATCGGTCTTCTGTTCTTCAAAGAGGGCGATGGCTAACTTCTTCCGCTTTTGTCCCATCGGCCGAGCCGCCTTGAGAAAGCGATGGAGATGGTTTGCGTCCTAAGTTCGGAGCGGTATGAGGGTTGGTATGAATCGCCGCCGTGTTGCTTGTTGATGGGGGTCGACGTGGCGGCTGCAAAGTAGGTCAGAGACGATTGAGGATGATATTGAAGCTTGAAGAGTTACCTCGTTGTCAGATTCACATTAGGTTTACCCCGGCGTCCCGCGGGAGCAGTACAGTGGGGGCGCTAAGCGAACAGATGTTTTTTCCATTCGAACCATGACCAAAAGGTTGGTGTTGGCAGTGCGACGTAACCTCGGTGGAGCGCTAGAGGAGGGAGTTGTCAAAGCGCAGCTCAATTATTCAGGCGTGCTTGACCGTGCGAGCCTGGAGTTTGTCGGTGAAGAACGGCAGATGGAAGTGGCAGCGAGTTGAAGCGGGAGCTGGTTGATGGGTTGGTAGAACTCAATAATACGATGGTTGAGTTGGCGAGAGCAAGCGGTTTTGGAGAGCAAGGCTGATGCGATAGGAATATGGCTTTAGATTGATATAGTTCAGACTTTTGAGTGGATCAAAGTTGGAAGCATTTCGAGTGTGGTATTATAAACGAAAGAGTAGCATCCTGTAGCCATAATAAACCCTTGAACACTGATCTAATTAGCGGGATTTTGGCCAGAAAGGGCCGATGCACCTCACTAGAAGTGCATCGGCGGTAGATGGGGTTTGATCTTCTGGGGTAATCAGCTGGGAGGATTGCTTGAGGGGGGAAGTTTATGGGATGGGCTTGGAGGTGTAAAAATTAGCAGAGCTAGTAACGACACAGACCCCATGTGGCCGACGGGATGGCCGGGTGATAGCTTAGTTGCGACTGTGAGCGCTGTAGGTGGCGGCAAGGAGATGTTGCCTAGGATTTGTTTCCTATCGGCCAAGCACTATTGCTAGGGCATTGATTTGGTCGTCGGGCGAGGGTTGCGCGCAATAGCGACGTTCAAAAAGTTAGAAAAGCGATCGTGTTCCGATCATCAACGGTAGTTTTTGTTGTGAAGGATTATCCTGGAACAGCCGCGTGTTTTTGTTTTGGAGCCGTGGGCAGGGCTTGGAACGGAGTTTGAAGGGGTTTGATGTAGCTTGTCGTGTCATGGCGGTGAGCATGGTCACATCTAGGCAGAGTGGGGGTTCATCGGCCCTGACCAAACGAAAGGCCTTGAGAGCTCAGACAGAGTAGAGGCGATGCGGCAGAGTTATTCCTTTCATATGCCAAGGAGAGGTTTGATGCAGTGGCCGATGTGAGATTTTCCTAGATTCTTGCCGCCATCACTTCTGATGTACCAGTCTCTCCATCGGGCATCTGTCGGAGCACTGAAGCTGTTGGTCAGTTTCTGGCAACATGCGAGTTCTTGAAGGGAGTACGTTTGGGTCTTTTCGGCATGATGTTTAAATTCGGTGGGGTCTTCGCTGCCATTGGGCCATGATAGAAAAGCAGGGGTAATCGGCGGGGATCAGGATTGGGCTTCTGAGATGCTAAGTAGACAAGCACGAAGACAGGTGAAGAACATGGAATATCGGGTTGTAGATTGGATTTGGGAAAATACGGTGAGAGATTACTCAGGAATTGAGATGTTTGTTCATCAAGGAAATAGGAGAGGTTGCGGGTCGACGACGAGAGAGAGGTTTAGAGTAATTCGTTCTAGATTTCGCTATGAATGCTTGTGAGGATGTGTGAAGATGAAGCGGTGTGCCTCTTGTGATTGTGAAGTTAAAAAAGAGGGCGAAGATGACGAAGCGTTTTAATAGTTTGAAGCGAGGCGGAATTGCGGCGTTGGAGCTGTTTCCACTTTATGGCAAGTGGGCTATCTTGGCCGGCTCGATGGGAGAAATCTAGGGCAGAGGCAAAGTTGGAGAATTTCGGAATCCTACAGATTTTTCCGAATTGGGGGTGCATGGTGGTTAACGCCAAAATTTTGGTAAAGACTGTATCGATTCGGTAAGAGGAGGTTTTGCAGTCGGATATGGGAAATTGATAGAAGCAGACCGGTTTGAGAAGGACGTGAAGACCGGGTGGCGTTAATTATATAGTTTTATTAGGAAAAGGTTTATCTCTTTTAGGAAACGTGGGACGCTGTGTCCGGTCAGGCTCGTTAGCAGTTTTTCTGTTATAGATGGGAAATCATATATCGTGTCTTAAGATCATGTAATCGGGGTATATATACGTTGCGGGGACTTGGTAATCTATCAAAAGATCATAAAATTCGCGGCCATGCACCCTTCGACGGGATCTGCTCTCGAGCCGGGCTGCATGGTTGGTCGAACTCTGCGGAGGGGTAAGTCTCGTCACAACGACTAAATGGCTAGGTTCCTCGGTTAGGTCTGATATTTAGTTGGTTTATGGTAGTCGGTTCACGATATAATTTAGCTTTATCTTGGTGATCAGTTATTGATTCTCAATAGATTGATTATGGTTATAATACGTGTGGCAAGACGTATCGATTACTGGGGGATTTTATTGATCGTTGTGCTGCATGGTTAGGTCCGACTACTGATGTAGTGTAAAGATCTGTTGGCGATGCGTTGTGTGAGGCGTTTTTATCGGAGTGTATAGCCGGTAAGTTTTTTCATCACGATCGCATTATATTACGGTCATTGAGGCTTGTATATTGTCAGTCTGTGCTGCAACGGTTAGGTCCGATTCTACTAGATTGACGATAATAGTTTTGCTCTTAATAGTCGATGGTGTTGTGCGTGGTGTTATCGGAGTGCTTAGCGATAGTTACTGTTGAAGCAGACTACATTATTTCATTATTTTATCCTGTTTGCTCGTTTTGATAAGAGTCGGTGCTTATCAATTATTTTATTTTGCGTTTTATTGATATTTTATTATTGTTTTGCCTGTATTATTGTCACATGGTTAGGGCTAGTGATGGGTTTTTATTTCTGCGTCAAGCACAAGTACAAAGGCTCCGGGCCGACAGGTAGGGCCGGGATGGCCCGGGTAGGACCGTATGGGGGATAGCGGACAGTCTTGGGAGGCAAGTGGCCGGGTGTAGATACTTCTAACACACCAGTACATAGATCATGATCAGCTAGGATTAATTTGAATTTATTTATGTATTTTTGCTTATTTTATTAGCTTATGCGGTTTTTTGAATATTCTTTTCGATAAATCGGCTCGCTGATAATTTGTTTATTATTCATTATTGTTATTCTTGGTCATCGACCTGCGATGTGTAAATGCTAGTGTGATCGGCATGGCTGATGAACGAGTTAGATGGCTTGCAGCGATTGGTTTGACTAATTTTCTTTGTCATTACAGGGTAAATTGACTGTTCGCTATCAACCTCAAACTTTAGGACCTGACTGGAGTGAAGCAAATTCCAGGCTTCGGTGTACAGCGCGAACCAGGACCGGCGATTTTTCGGCGTCACCAGGCGCCGACGTTCTGTTGTGGCGTGACGAAGACGTCGTGGTCGCCGACTTTTGTTTGGAGGATTTGTTTGCTGAAGGTTCGCCGCCTTGCGGTAGCTCGTTATTGGGGCTCGGGGTCGGTTCTCCCTGTTGTTTGTAGTCGGCGTGCGTTCCTCTTGTTGCTCCTTCTGTAGTCGGCGCACCTCGGTGGAGGAGTCGAAGCCATGAAGATTTCGCGGGGTAGGAGACTTGCAGAACTGGTGTTGAACTAGTGTCGAAGGTTGTTCGACTTGGAGTTGGAATCGAGTAATTGATCAGAGTAAGGTGAATCCGACTCCTAGATCAATCTGGAGTGGCTCGGAGCTAGTCAAACTGAAGCCTAGAGGATCGGGTCGCCGCAGTGGATGTAGATCCGTGGCGTCGCAGGTCTACAGGGAGATTGACGATCTCCTCCCCTCCTAGACGGGCGGCTCAAGGCCGAGTCGCCGCGAGAGGTCAGACGCCGAAGGAGAGAGTTGTCCCGAGACCCGGCAAGGTGGTAGATCGCCGCAACATTCGACGAGAGTGGCTGCAGCGTCTTGTGGGCACTGGCGCAGAGTCGGCTGGTTCCTCGGCCAGTTGGATTGGATCTGGTCGGCTCAAGGTAAGATGCCAATTGGTCGGCGATGAAGTCGAGGCATCCAAAGGTTATTGTGTCTCCAAGGGAGACTTGCCGCATCGACTCTGGTTGCTGGAGCCATCGAGCTTGTAGGATGTGAAACCTCGCGGAGCCCTACCTGGCGGCGGCCACTGTCGATGTTTTAGCATCGTGCAGATATGAATTATGGGGCTTCCGATGGATGAAAATCGGTGGATTGCAAGGAACAGGGAGGTTTATACTGGTTCAGGCCCTCGGTGTGAGATAATACCCTACGTCCAATTGTGATGTATTCCTTTGAGGATTGTGTTGATCAATGATCTTCTGCCTAGGGGCGCTGTTGACGCGAACTCACGGGATCTGGTTCAGCATCGGGTTGACATGCGAGGCCTGGGAGACTTGCTTTACTCCAGGTGCAGGTCCTAAATGTTAAGGTTGTAGGCGTGTCAGTCATTGACCCTGTAAATTGACAAGGAGGAAATGTTACATCAATGAGCAATCGGCTGGAAGCCGATTAGACTCGTTCCATTGGCCGATGACGATAGCATTAGCACTCATACATCGACTAGAAGCGCGATGACGGCAGGAATAATAAAATAATAAATAGATATCACGCTAGCCGATCATCGGAAGGATTTTAAAACCGGCTCTATACCTTAATAGATGAACAGGCAGGATGCATAATCAAATAATCTAGCCGATCATAATTTAGTGTTACTTGTTATTGCGTGAAAATTTGCCCGTGCACAGGGCTTGCTTATATCGGCTCCCGGGTCTTCGTCCGTTGTCAGGTTCGTATTACCGGGTCCTTACCTGGGATCTGCGGGTCTCGCTGCTTTCGTGCCGGGTATTTGTGACCGCGTCGGTGACGTAAGTGATCGGCTAACCCTCGCCGATCACAATGATGACGTAGCCAATAATATGCAGCAAGTAAATCCGCTAGGTGCGAAATAAATTACCGGGCTAAACACTATTGGGTTGATAAAACATATATAAACCCCATCGGCTTTTAAGCAGTTATTATCGTCAGTCTAGTAGATGGACCAACCGTTGCAGCACAGACTGATGATGATAACAAGACCTCGGTCAAGCCGATAGATTGATATGATTGTGATGTATAAGATAATTTATCGGCTAGGCATCTGTGTTGGTTTCGATAATACGTGTGTAAACACCATAGCTTGTTAAAATAGACCGTTATTATTACAGTCTATAAGTAGATCGGACCACGTTGTAGCAAAGAATGGTAAGAAACGAGATTCAACGAGCGATAGATCTAATGCGGCTGTGATGCGAACGAGGTAACTTGTCGGCTAGGACTCCGGATAAACGCTTGATAGAAGATATCGACATATCAGGGATGGTTATCGGGGAGTTTAGTAGGTCGGCGACTAAGCCGATGCAGACAAGTCGATAAATCAACCATAAGCGATATGATCTATGCACGCGTGATGCGGTATTCGCCTAAACACCTATGAGGTAAACTGAACTGATGCAGCCATAGATAAATAGATATACTGGGTAAGGGGTGACAAGACCTACTTCTCTCGTGGGGGTCGAACTTAACGATGCAGCCGGCTCGAGAAGCAAATTGTCGAAAGGGTGGCGATGCGCCGAATTTTTGTATTGATCGAGTGATGATTTACAAGGCACCGGGCATACGTATATATATTCCCGAGTTGACATAGTCTGATAGGACACGACACAAGATTTCCTATTTATAAGAAAAAATGCTAACTAATCTGACCGGACACGAGGTCAGGTTTCCTAAAAATAAACCCTGCTAACTAATAGGTATAGTAAATACTGCCAGTAACGGTCTTCACGGCTCTTTCTCGATTCCGGTCTCTTCTCGTCAGTTGACTGCAATCTCTCTTTGACCGAATCTGATAAGGGCCTTACAAATTTTGGCGTTAACACATGCCCCCAATTTCGGAGTTCTTCTATAGGACTTCGAAATTCTTTCATTTTGGGCCTTAGATTCTCCCAAACGAGGCGGCCCAAGATAGCCTACTTGCATAATTGTTTGAACAGTGCAACGGCCTCGATTCGCTCGTTGTCACATCTCTATAAAACGCTTCGTCTCCTTGCCTTTTTTATGCTTTCACATCACCAGAGCACCACCGCTTCATCTTCCAAGCTTCACAAGCTCTAGCAAATCCAGACGAACGTCGCAGCCCTCTTCTTCAGCCGTTGATTTCTGCATCTTCCTCCTTCCTTGCAATGGCGTTGGCCTCTTCAGTTCCTGAGGTAATCTTTCTGCCCGATTATTTTCTTCCGACCTACAGCCCATGCGAATCCGATCTGCTATGTTCTTCACCTGTTCCTCGTCGTGTTCTTGTTTACTGTAGCATCTTAGAGCCCAGATCTTGATTCCGGCCGCCGATTACCCCAACTTTTTCTATCATGGCCCCATGGGCAGCGAAGATCCCACCGATTTCATCAGTGCCGAAACCCAACGTATCCCCTTCAAGAACTCGGCTATGTTAATCAGTGACTGGACCAACAGTTTCAGGTCATGGCCGAGCAGATTGCCTGGATAGAGAGACTGGTACATCAGAGTATCAGCTGTAAAGAGAACCCTCTGGGACGAATCACATATCGGCCACTGCATTAATCTCTCCCTGGCCGACATGGAAAGGAACGAGCCCCTACTTGCATCGGCCTCATACTACTGGTCCGATGCCCTCAATGCTTCATGTTCGAGCATGGGCCGATGACCCCCACTTTGCTGGATGTGACATGCTCACTTGCCTGGATACGACGAGCTACATCAACCCCTTCAAACTCCGGTTCAAGCCTGCTCATCGGCTTCAAACAAAAAACATCGGCAGCTGGTCCAGGTACATATCTCTCCACAACAAGGGAACTGGACCAGTTGATGATCGGGAGCACGTCGCTTTTCTGAACTTGTGGTTGGAACGGTTCGTCTTTGGTGGTGCAACCCTCGGCCCAACGACCAATATGCAATGCCTGGCAGAGTGCTTGGCCGATAGGAAACAAATTCCGTTGGGGCACTATCTCCTTGGCGCCACCTACCAGCTGCTTCATCAGGTGGCAACTAAACTATCGGCCGGCCAGCCCGTCGGCCACATTGGGGGTCCTTGGTGGTTCATACAGCTCTGGCTCAATGTTTACACCTCCAAGGCCATCCCAGAAACTTCTCTTCTCAAGCAATCCTTCCCAGCCGATTACCCAGAAGATCAAGACCCCGTCTATCGCCGATGCATCTCTATGGGCGAAGCTGCATCGGCCCTTTCTGGCGGCAAAATAACCCCCGCTGAAGTTAGTCAGTGGTTCAAGGGGTTTTATTATGGCTTCACCAGGGAGGCCACTCTTTGGTTTGCTTACAACGACGCATCATCATTCGAGACACCTTCCAACTTTGACCCACTCAAAGCTCTGAATGATGATGAGTCTAAGGCCATATTCCTATCGGCTATCAGTCCTTGTCTGCTGCCAACTGGCTTTTCCCTGGGCCGAACCCAGCCATCGTATGAGTTCTACCATCCATCGGTCAGTTCCCGTCAATTTGGTCTCGGTCAACTCCCAATAGGCCTATTCTTCATTGATAAACTCCAGGCCCGGGGCAATGTCACCAACGCCCTAGAATATGATCGGATGCGGACCTTGACGGAATCCCTTCTCCCGGGTACTGCCACCGAGGTGAACATCTGCACAGCCAACACCAAGTTCTTCGTCCGATGGTGGTCAGAATGGAAAAAACACTTATTCAGCTCAGCGGCCATCTGCTATTGCTCTCGTCTAGACACTGAGTACGTCGAATCTGATGAAGAGGTAACACCCGCAAGCTTTAACCATCATCTCCAATCATCTCTAACTCTTATCTTGTAGGCTGCCAGCGTCGAGCCCCCATCAACAAGCAACAGCGGTCGGCCGATTCTGTATCAACCTCCATCGGCCACTCCAAACCTAGGGCGCGACGCTCCATCCCCATCGGCTCTCCTCAAGGCCACCCCGGCCGATGGGACAAAAGCGGAAGAAGTTAGCGCATCGCCCCTCCTCAAAGAAGCAGAAAATTGATGCTGATGTCGTTACCCCGACGCCATCTTCTCCTCAAACAACATCGGCTCCCTCATCCCCTCAGGTATGCGCCAAGTCTTATTATTATTATTACCCGCTTTTTACTTATCTTACCAATTCTCTTCCTAGCTTGAGTCATCGGCTCCAGAACCTCAATCTTTCCCCGACATCCCTCCAAGCACTGAGCCGATGGCTCCTCCAGCTGCTCCACTCTTAGTGCCAAGTCCATCCGTCATCGAGACTGCTGCTATTCCATCGGCTGACATCGGCCCCTCCGAAAAACACCCTATTCATCTTACTGAAGCCGATGCCACCCGAGCTGCTGATGTCCTTCCTCAGGTAACTTCTTCATGCTTGCACTCCGCTCTTAAATTTCTACTGATTCCTTTACCGATACCAATCTTGCAGTCCTTAGCCGATTTGTTCTCCTTTGACATCGGCAAGTACCTGGAGGCAGAAGACGAACCAGTCACCAGCACAGCAACCAAACCGTCGTTCCCAGCCGACGTGCGCGATTATTTAACAAGCATCAACAATCGGCTGGAAAACCCAATTGATGCGCTGGTTGAAGACTGTGGGCCGATTTAGGCAAGGCTTGCAGAAATCGAACACTATCTGCCCGAAGAACTCGTCGATGCATTAACCCCTGCAGCGTACTTGGAATCTCACAGGTTTAAACTCATCAAGCTTCGACAGCGCATAGCCGATCGTGCTGACCAACAGAAGATAGCTCAAGACATCCAAGCCGATCGGCTGTCAGCTCAAGCGGACAAGAAAAAACTTGATGATATGGCTGCTGCCCCCCAAGAGCTCCAACCCCAACTAGATCAATTGAAGAAGAAGGAAGCCGATTTGCTGGTAGAACTTGAAAAAGTTCGCAAGGATCTTGAAGCCATAGAATCCCAGCTTATCGGCTTGCCACAAGCCATCCAAGACCAAGAAGCCAAGGTTGCAGCAACGGTGCGTCAAGTCATCCATCGGCGCAAGAACTTGAAGACCATCCCAGGCTCCGATGATGACGACATCCGTGCCATTAATGAAATTGATCAAATCCGTCTGCATGCAATCGAAACTATTCAAAAATTCTTGTAACTCAACAATTGACGGCCTCCTGAAATACGCTAGCTGTGCTGTAACAAACTTGATCGGCTCTGTTGCTATTTCTCTCAACTGCCCCTCAGTATTTTTTGTTTATCTGATCTAAAGGCGATACCAATTGATATCGGCTGTCTTTAGGCGATGCAAAACATCGGCTTTCCGGACTATTTTAGAAATCGGCTATACTTAACCGATTCAAGAATTGACCCACACGCTAGGGTAATATTTCTTGAGATATTTTCCGTTAAGCGCTTTAGCAAACTCTGTCCCATCAAGATCTTCTAACACATAGGCATTACCAGGCACACAACGATTAATCTGATAGGGCCCTTCCCAATTAGGCGACCACTTCCCAAACTTATTATCTCTGGACCCAATCGGCAAAATCAACTTCCACACAAGATCTCCCTCGGCAAACGACTTATTCATCACTTTTTTGTTGTAATGCCGAGCTGCCTTAGCCTTATTTTCCTTAATCCATTCCAACGCCCTTAACCGACTCTGAGCTAAATCTTCAAGTTCATCTGTCATTATGTTATAATAATCATCGGCTGTTAACTGATTCTGCAAAGAAATCCTCCTAGAGCCGATGTTAGTCTCCCATGGTAAAACTGCCTCATGTCCATACACTAACTGATACGGCGGCACCCGAGTAGATCCATGACATGCCATCCAATAGGCCCATAGTGAATCGGCTAATGTAGTATGCCATCGCCGGGGCTGCTCATCAATTTTCCGCTTAATCAACTTGATCAAACTCTTATTAGAAGCTTCTGCTTGTCCATTGGCTTGAGCATAATAAGGCGACAAATTTAATAGCTTGATTCCCATACTGGCAGCAAACTGTTGAAACTCATCGGACACAAAGATAGACCCCTGATCAGTAGTTATCGTCTGAGGAATCCCAAACCGATAAATAATATGCTCCCTTACAAACTCAATCGCTTCCTTGGACGTAACTTTCTTCAAAGGAACCGCCTCTACCCACTTGGTAAAATAATCTGTTGCCGCCAATATGAACTTATGCCCTTTACTTGATGGAGGAAAAACCTGGCCGATCATGTCAATTCCCCAACCTCTGAACAGCCACGGTTTGATGATAGGACTCATAGCCGATGCTGGTGCTCGTTGTATATTTCCAAATTTCTGGCAATCTTGACACCCTTTATAATACCTAAAGCAATCCTCCAGCATTGTCGGCCAAAAATAACCTACTCTTCTCAGCAACCACTTCATCTTATGAGCCGATTGATGAGTCCCACAGACGCCTTCATGCACCTCGCACATAACCACTTTGGCTTCTTCCAAATTCAGGCACCTAAGCAGAACTCCCTCAAAAGTCCGATAATACAACTCCCCATCAAGCAGCACATATTTAGTTGCTTTATACCGAACTTTCCTGGAAACTGATTGTGATGGATTCTGTAAGTAATCAACTAACTCCTATCTCCAGTCATCGGCCTTGTTCTGGATATCGGTATTGGCTATCTCAACCCCAACCTATTTATTCAGCCGATATCCTGAAGCAATTTGTGCAAGATCATTGGCTTCTAAATTCTGCTCCCTGGGAATATGATCTATTGACACTATCTTGAAATCCTTTAACAAATCCGTACATTCTTCATAATATGACCTCAAAACATCATCTCTGCACTCATATTCTCCAGACAACTGCTTGACCACTAATAAAGAATCGCCAATTATCTCTATGACATCGGCTCCGATCTCCTTTAAGAGTTGAAGCCCCTTTAGCACCGCCTCATATTTCGCCTGATTATTAGTCCGATAAGGCTTAATTGTAAAAGCAAACTCAAAACTTGCCCCCCGAGGCGATATGATAACTAAGCCGATGCCAGATCCATGCTTGCAAACCGATCCATCGAAAAACAAAGTCCATGGGACCGGCTCTACATAGTCTTCGTGAGCCCCTCTGTGTTGCACGATAAAATCGGCCACTGCCTGTCCCTTAATCGCCTTAGCCGATTCATACCTCAAGTCAAACTCTGTCAAAGCAAAAACCCACTTGCCAACTCGCCCTTTCAAGACTGGAGCCGACAACATATATTTGACCACATCGGCCTGGCAAACTACTGTACACTCAGCCGACAGGATGTAATGCCTTAACTTCGTACACGAGAAATATAAACACAGGCATAATTTCTCCACCGCAGGATATCTTGTTTCAGCATCCAGAAGTCTTCTGCTCAAATAAAACACAACTCGCTCTTTTCCTTCAAACTCTTGTATCAAAACCGATCCGATGGATTTCTCATCGGCTGACAAATACAATTTGAACGGCATCCCATTCTGCGGCGGAATTAAAATAGGTGGGGAACTCAGATAACTCTTGATCTCATCAAATGCCTTCTGCTGTGCTCCTCCCCACACAAACTCTTGATCGGCCTTCAACTTCAACAATGGCGTGAAAGACTCAATTCTCCCTGATAAATTTGATATAAATCTCCTCACAAAATTAATCTTGCCGATCAACGATTGCAACTCTGTCTTATTGCCTGGTGGATCTGTAGTCTTAATGGCTCTGATACTTCGCTGACTAACTTCAATCCCTCACTCATGAACCATAAAACCCAAAAATTGCCCAGCCGATACACCAAAAGCGCACTTATTGGGATTCATTCTTAGTCCGTATTTCTTGGCTCTCTCCAGCACTTTTTGTAGATCGGCTATATGGCTTTCATCACTTTTAGACTTAACCACCACATCATCAATATAAATCTCTACCAACAAGCCGATGAGATCATGAAATATATAATTCATCGCTCTTTGATAAGTCGCACCGGCACTCTTTAGTCCAAAAGTCATTACTACCCACTCATATAGGCCGATAGCTCCTGGACACCGAAACGCAGTCTTATGTACATCTTCTTCAGCCATAAAAATCTGATTGTATCCTGCATTACCATCCATGAAGCTGATAATCTTGTGGCCTGAGGCTGCATCCACCAATAAATCTGCTATCGGCATTGGGTATTCATCCTTAGGGGTAGCTTTATTCTGATCCCGGAAATCAATACATATCCTCAATTTTCCATTTTTCTTCTCCACCGGGACGATATTAGAAATCCACTCAGCATATCGGCATGGTCTTATAAATTTGGCATCATATAATCTTGTAATCTCTGCCTTGATCGGCTCATATAATTCTACCTTGAATCTTCTTGGAGCCTGCTTGAACGGCCGATATCCTGGTTTAATAGGCAGCCGATGTTCAACAATCGATCGGCTTAATCCTGACATCTCGTGGTACTCCCAGGCGAAGCAATCCCGATACTCCTTCAACAGCGCTATCAATTCTTCTCGAAGTTCAGGACTTAGTTTTTTGCTTATGTACGTCGGCCTTGGCTTATCTCCTGGCCCTATATCAATCTCTTCCAAATCATCAGCCGACGTAAATCCTTGCCCCAGTTTCCCCTCGAAGTCTTCAATAGAGCCCATTAGAGCAACAATTCAGAGCCGACTTGCCGAATCGGCTGTATCCCCTGGCTAGTGACCTTGAGGTAATCTCCTTCCCATATTTTTTCGGATAGGCAGTCAACACCGTCGGCTTCCCAGACTGGTAGATCGGTCATGGCAATATTGGTCGACCGATCTGCTAGCACTACCTCGACTTGATCTCCCTGCCACTGTATCAAACATTGATGCATTGTTGAGGGTACACAGCAGTTTGCATGAATCCAGTCCCTGCCGAGAAGCAAACTATACGACCCCTTTCCGTCAATGACGAAAAACGTGGTGGGTAATGTCTTATTCCCTACTGTCAACTCCACGTTCAACACACCTTTAGCTTCTGATGAATTCCCACCAAAGTCCTTTAGCACCATATTTGTCTTGATCAGATCTTCGGCAGTCTTCCCCAATTTCCGGAATGTGGCATGCGGCATAAGATTAACTGCTGCTCCCCCATCAACCAGCATCTTTGCCATCGGCTTCCCATTCACATAGCCCTTGATGTATAATGGCTTTAGATGCCGATGCTCTGACTCCTCAGGTTTATCAAATGTAGCTTGATCAGGTCGCAGCGTCAGCTGAGCGAAAACTTCCTCTCCGCCCTCCTCGTCTGACGAGAACGCTCTATATTCCCTAGGCAGAAAGAAAACCATGTTCACCGGAGCCGATGCGTCTTCATCGTCCTTCCTGTTCACTTGCCAAACTTGTTTGGTCCTCTTGGGACAATGATCGGCTTCCTCTTGATCTTGGCGCTGCTCTTCCTTTTGCTCTTGATGCTGTAACCGATGTGCCCTTCTTTTCTGATTTTTCGTGAATATGCCGCTAGGACACCACTGAGGATTCTAAACTTGTTTCTCATGCGCTTCCTCTTCATCCTCTCCATCCTCTTCAAGGAACTCTTCACGGATCGGCCCTAATCGGCCGTGAACCGATGCTTTTTTCCTAAACGACCGATCCCGCGAAAACTCCTGCTGGCAATCACGCCGATTCCCTGCACTGCTGCACTCGGGGCAATTTTCAACTGATGGCAGTCTCATTCCTTGATCCCAGCAAAATCGGAAGAACGGGCAATTCCAATGCGGATTATACATCTCTAGGTCATCTCTCTGTTCTTCGTACCTTGAATATTTTTCTATCATATCTGATGAAGTAATCCTTGACTTATACTTTTGATGTCTTGCTCCATCGGCCTGATCTCTTGATGATGACCCCGCATATACCATGTTTACGGGGAACGGATGCCCATCGATCTTCATCGGCCTTTTATCTTCAAACTTGATTCGTCCTTGTTCGACTGCCGATTGGATCTGTTGCCGAAAAGCCTTGCACTCGTTGGTATGATGTGATGTCGCATTGTACCACTTGCAATATTTCTTCCTCTTTAGTTCTTCGGCTGATGGAATAATGTGATTTGGCGGCAGTTGTATCTGCTTCTCTTGTAACAGCAAGTCAAAGATTTTATCGGCCTTACTAATATCAAAATCATACCGTTCCTCCTTGCCAATGTTTTTGACCCATGGGCACGATACTAATCTCTTATTCCTGGTCCACTCCGCCAATCCAACTTCAGCATCGGATTCCTCATCGTCTGAGTCCGATGAGTAAACTTGTACCTGGGCAACTCGTCTTTGAAATTTATCCTTCTTTGCTTCCTGAAATCGGCTTTCATGAGCCGATACCCTCTGCACCAGATGCGCCAGGGACTCAAACTCTTGGGACGAAAATCTCTCTCTGATCGGCGCCAAGAGTCCCTGGAAAGCCAAATCGGCCAGCTGCCCATCGCTCAGGTTCAGACTATAACATCGGTTTTTAACCTCCCGAAATCGCTGAATGTATTCCGGTACTGTTTCATCCGTTCGTTGCCTAACCGAAGTTAAATCTGTCAGCTTCATCTCATGGATTCCAGCAAAGAAATACTTGTGAAACTGTTTCTCTAGATCGGCCCACCCTCGAACCGAATTCGGTGGTAATGAAGAGAACCATGCGAAGGCCGATCCCGATAAGGACAAGGGGAAAAATCTAACTCTTAGCGCTTCTTCAGCTAATGCCTCTCCGCACTGTGCCAGGAACCGGCTAACATGTTCCACCGTGGATGTATTATCTTGCCTTGAGAATTTAGAAAAATCCGGAACCCTGTATCGGTGTGGTAATGGGACTCTGTCAAACCACTCGGGGTATGGATGCCGATACATAAACGTCTGCTCTCTGGGCTTCATCCCAAACTGTTCCCTCATTATTTCCTCAACTCGTACCGATAAGTCTTCTTCCCTTGGATTCTCCTGTTGGTACTGTTGATACTGTATCGGTGGGGTTGGTTGTCGATTCTGTCTATGATACTCCCTCTGGTAAGTACCTGGATCAGCTCCTCCTCCTGGACAGTTCTGCTGATATCCCCCATAATAAATAGATCGGTGATATCCAGGAGGAATATCCTGTTGCCCCCCAGCCTGGTTCTGCACGAACAAGTGTTCTAGTACATCTCTACTGATGTTGTAATTAGCTTGATTTGGCTCCATCTTTGGCGGGAGAAAAACAGGACCTCGAGTTGGTTCTTGAGCAATCGATCCATCAACAGTCTTCTTGATGAGGTTGTGCAGTGTGTTTACCAAGACTCCCGACTGATTAATGAGCGCGTGGTGAATAGCCTCATTGACCATCTCCTGCAAAGGCTTGAATGGTGGGCTCTCGGGTTGTGTGCGGCTCGATTCTCCTACCAGTACTGGTTTTGGAAACTGAGACTTCTGAATCGGCCCTTGCCTCGTCATGCTGAAGGATTCTAAGCACAGTTTCTGGAAATTGGCCATAGTTTGCTCAACTTGTTGTTTTTGTTCTTCAGTTAAGTCCTCCATGCTGACTGGAATCACATTGTCTGTCTTGATCTCTTTCCCAGCCATGTCGTAGGTCTGACTATCAAAACTTTACGTTGAAACTTTGGGTTGAAACTTCGTGGTCCCACCGGGCGTGCCAAAAGCGTGTTGACGCCGAAACTCACCGAGATCTGGTTCAGCGTCGGGTTGACACGCGAAGGCCTGGGAGATTTGCTTTACTCCAGTGCAGGTCCTAAAATGTTAAGGTTCGTAGGCGTGCCAGTCAATTTGACCCTGTAATTGACAAGGAGGAAAATGTTAGATCAATGAGCCAATCGGCTGGAAGCCGATCTAGACTCGTTTCATCGGCCGATGACCGATAAGCACTGTAGCACTCATACATCGACTAGAAGCCGATGACGGCAGGAATAATAACAAAATAATAAATAGATATCGCGCTAGCCGATCATCGAAGGGATTTTCAAAAACCGGCTATAACCTTAATAAGATGAACAGGCAGGATGCATAATCAAATAAATCCTAGCCGATCATAGTTTAGTGTTACTGTTATTGCTGTGAAAATTTGCCCGTGCTCGGGCCCTTGCTTATATCGGCTCCCGAGGTCTTCGTCCGTTGTCCAGGTTCGTATTACCTGGGTCCTTACCTGGACTCATGCCCGGGTCCTCGCCTGCCTTCGTGCCCGGGTATTCGTGACCGCGTCGGTGACGTAAGCTGATCGGCTAACCCTCGGCCGATCACAATGATGACGTAGCCAATAATATGCAGCAAGTAATACAATCGGCTAGGTGCGAAAATAACTTACCGGCTAAACACTCCGATAAAACATCATATAAAACCCATCGGCTTATTAAAGACAGTTATTATCGTTAGTCTAGTAGATCGGACCCAACCGTTGCAGCACAGACTGATGATGATAACAAGACCTCGGTAAGCCGATAGATCTGATATGATTGTGATGTAATAAGATAATTTATTGGCTAGGCACTCCGATAATACGTCGCGTAAACACCCATCAGCTTGTTAAAATAGAGTTATTATTACCAGTCTAGTAGATCGGACCCAACCGTTGCAACACAGACTGGTAACGACAACGAGATTCCAACGAGCCGATAGATCTAATGCGGCTGTGATGCGAAACGAGGTAACTTGTCGGCTAGGCACTCCGATAAAACGCTTGCATAGAAGATATCGACATATCAGGGATGGCTTATCGGGGCAGTTTAGTAGGTCGGACCTAACCGATGCAGCACAAAACCATCGATAAATCACACCCAATAAGCCGATATGATCTATGCACGCGTGATGCGGTATACCTAATCAACCTATGAGGTCAAACTGAACTGATGCAGCCATAGATAAAATAGATATACCTGGGTAAGGGGTGACGAGACTTACCTCTCGCTGGGGGTCGAACTTAACCGATGCAGCCCGGCTCGAGAAGCAAAATCCCGTCGAAAGGGTGGCGATGCGCCGAATTTTTGTATTGATCGAGTGATGATTTACAAGGCACCCGGGCATACGTATATATACCCCGAGTTGACATAGTCCTGATAGGACACGATACAAGATTTCCTATCTTATAACAGAAAAAACGCTAACTAATCCTGACCGGACACGAGGTCAGGTTTCCTAAAAATAAACACCTGCCTAACTAATAGGTATAGTAAATAACTGCCAAGTAACGGTCTTCACGGCTCTTTCTCGATTCCGGTCTCTTCTCCGTCAGTTGACTGCAATCTCTCCTTTGACCGAATCTGATAAGGGCCTTACCAAATTTTGGTGTTAACAGCGCCCTGCCTCCCCTTATATACCGGAAGACAGGGGTACAAGGTAGGAGTCCCAGCCGGATACGGCCAAGGGATTTTCTTCTTAGAGATACATCTTACCCAACTAGGACTATATATTCCTTTTTGTACAAGGCAAAGTCTACCGGGTGCTACTATATCTCTAATTACAAGTCTCGGCCCATCCTCTATCCGAGTGGCCCATATGCTTGTGATGAGGTTCCCGGGGCCCATGGCCTCCACACCTCTTCTCCTTTTTGACCGAAAACGCATCGGCATGGCCTCTTGCGACCACCCTTTCTCTCTCTCACTCTTTTCTGCCGTGTCGGCCTCCAATAGCCCATGCGTCTTGCCAAATCCATCCCGCGCGAGATTTTAGAACCCACCTATCCGATAGACCGACATCTACTGCCCGATTCATCCCCGCCGTCGGCCAAATTCATGCCACCGTGTGATTTCCCGCGCTGCCTCAGTGTCTAACCCGCCCTTCTCTCTCTCTTGCATGATTGGCTCCCATAATTGGAGCTCTTCCCCTTCACCGCCTATAAAAACCCCCCATCACCCGACCTCCAATCCTTTCTCCTCGCTTCGGTTTCCAAGACCGCCACCGGCCGCGTCTTCCGAGGATCGGCCGAGCCGCGCCGCAACGGGGCTTCACGGGCACATCGACTCCCCGTTTCGGCCACGAGCGTCCTTGCTCCGGTCCCGGAGCCGAGCACCGCCGCACTGCTCCCCTCCCCGTCAGCCTTCTTTCTCAACCCAGAACCGCCGCCACAGAGCCACTCTCCTTGGTGAGCTCCCCTTTTCCCTATGGTTATGACCTTGTTCTCCTGTGATGCTCTCGGACCACGTCTAGGTGTAGCCGTCGCACGCTAATCGGAGTACACCACGTCCCCATTCTCCCCCCTCCTGTCATGGTTGTCGTGCTCCCCTGCTTCCTTTCTCTCCCCTTCCATCCTCGGTTCCTCGACGCCGGCCGCCATCGCACGGTCTTCCGCAGATCCAAGCTGTTGAAAGAACTCACCGTAACCCCCTCTAACCGCCGTTGTTGACCACTCGTCCAGGAATGCCACCATTTGCCGGCGAGGCCTCGCCGCCGTGAGCCGTCCGATCAGCAGCGATGCGCCCCGAGCCCCGTGCACACGGCCCCGTAGCACCCGTCGCCGACATGTGGGTCCGATCCTCCCTGTCCACCGCGGACCGATCTCGTACGCCAATCCCAACCGCTCTCTCCTCGCCCCAGGGTGGACTGGGCCCATGTCCTGTGTGACTCAGACAAGCGGGTCCGTCCCCCCTATCTCACGCATGGTGCACACTGTGCGCCCTCAACTCCCCGACCTGCGGACCCCAGCCATAGAGAAATCTGCCTTGAGCCACTGACTAGCGGGCCCATATTTGACTGTGGGCCCCTACTGTCATTGACTCCAGGGAATATTCCTGTGGATATTTTCTCCTAGAAAATCAATAAATCCTCTTTCATTTATCAGAAATCCATTTAATCTTCGGAAATTCATATCCTTTAATCCATGACTCCGATTGACTCCGTTCCAACTCCAGTAATTTTCTAAAAATGAGAACTATTCAATAGCACTATTATTATCACTAAATAGGATCTTTTTACTAGTTTTTGTGTAGATTTTTGTGTGTTTGCGCATAGTAACGGTTGCCAGAAATATCGTTTCGGAGCGGATTTCACGACGATTTCTCGAAGACTCGTGAAGACCTAGAGCAAGGCAAGTCACCTTTGATCAATCGAGCCTATAATTGAAAATTAAATTATTTTGATTGCGAAACTGCATCGATATGCATGCACTAATCCGTTCGGTCCCGTCTGCGAGTCAGACCGGTAGACCTACCCAACCTTGCTGCATTCAAACCCTCCATTGATGATTGTAGTACTCTGTTCCCTTGTAACCACCGCTGTCGCGCCTAGGTATTCATGCACTATTGTACAAGTACTGATGGTCGCCCCTTTAACTTAAAATTTGAGTAACTTCTTGGGTAAAACTTGATTTTACGAAACGTTTGGAAAACCCGACACCTGGGTCGGTGCCTTGTGAAAGCAAAATGAATTGTAAAATGGAGGTTCGCGACACAAGGCTGATCCGGGGTGTGTGGTGCCTGTGTGGTCGCTTTAAGGACCGATTCCTTCGGAATTTCATCCGAGCATATGACAGTACAACCACATGGGTGATTTGGGAAGCCCCTGGCCGAGTAACTAGACTCTCAGGGACGCCTTGCATGCCATTGGACTATGGATCGTGTGGGAGGGCGTCGGGGTTGCCTCCTGGGTTCCTGGTACAACAAGGTCGTGGACCTACCCTGTGATTGGTCTCGAGGACCCCTCCAGTTGGCATGGGGTAACCTAGAAGGGCTAGAGAAATGCCTTGTCGTGAAAACCTCTATGTCATCAATCATACCCGTACAGTGCGAGGTGGTGGCTAGAGTGAGTCACGTCGTGTAGGTAAAGTGTACCCCCTCTGCAGAGGTCTAAACTGTTTGAACAGCCATGCCCACGGTCATGGGCGGATGTGAGGTGATTCCTTAGCATAGTTTCATTTTACCCTAATTGCAGAAATGTGTGTGTGGTTTTGGGAACTGTAAGAAAGATGTGTCGTTGAGGACGCGGGTCGTCCGATAATGTCGACTTGGCTGTCGAGGACAGCAGGACTCGGGAAGTCTGAAGAAATGCTTTGGCTCAGGAAGCCGTTTGATGTGAATTCTTGATTGTGAAAACTGGAAAAAATAAAGATTGATGCATCTTTCACTCCGATCGGACGAGACCCATCTCGTCCTGATTGCTAAGAAGCACACACTAGCAGATTTAAAGGATTTCAACAAAACGGATTTATAAAATATCCAACCTTTCTTTGAACATGCAACAACCACCTAAGTTCCCCTGGCTTGTTGAGTACGTAAGTACTCACCCTTGCTCTATATAAATATATAGTTCTCCACTGGTAGCTGAAGCTAGAGTTGCAGTGACGTGAAGACTAGGGTTTCATCCTGGTTCCCAGCCGTTGCCTGTGCATTGGGACTTAGTCCGATGTTTCGCTGCTACCACTACCTCTGTGCTATTCGTTGCTGTCTCCAGCTTGCTCCGAAGCTGCAACATAAGTTAAGACATATGTCTATTTAAATATTTATTTATTTAAGGTACTACTATAAAGCATATCTGATTTTCGTGGATACCAGCGCTGTGTCCTGGGACTGGTATCGGTATCGTGGTTCCGCGGGAAGGCAGTTCGCGCTGTTTTTCTGCGGCACACTATTTGATGCCGTTGTACGATGGTGCCAGATCAGGACGTGACATTTTGTAACAACTAGCAAGTTTCTCTACTGACTCCACAAGCAAGAGAGCTCAATCCCCAACTTCCAGCTTAGGCCTTCTATTGGAATACCATATTAACCCCTATTCAGCACTACTATTGTGCCGCCCAGTGAGGAGTGGCGGAGGAATCACTAGCCATGCGCACCTTGATGAATGTGAGGACAAGAATTATTGTAGGAAGCAACAGGGATTGATTCTAAGAAAGTTTAATTTATAGGACTTAGCAACTTCTTATACATTTAATTTATTCAAGACGTCGCATCATATAGGCACCGCATGAATGATAATCTACCACTAGACTACATGTTTTATTTTAGATTTTTGGTTGACTTGAGAAGCAAATTACTTTATAGTTCAGATCGAGCTAGCCACTAACAGGGCTCCTTACTACTAGCGGTAGATAGGTCTTGAGGCTGGATTGAAGAAGATAAGAGGGCCTACCATTTTCATTGCTTAGTTTAACAAAAAAAATAGAATACTTTCCCTTTTAATGGGATGAATAAACTCCTAACAAATAATCTCAAACCTACAAGAAACAATTAAGAGAAAAAAGTGTTCAGACTAACAAAACCAATCTTATCACTAATAAAAGAAACTGACGCTCACGTGAACCGCCCCATATGATGACTTAACTGGATCTTGGGCACATAACATGCAGAATTTTAATGTGAATCAGCTTAAAGATATCAGCCAAATAGTACGAACTACTCCAAAATTCAAGCATTACTATCCTGGATCAACAAGTAAGCTGTTACTGGCATGATCTCCCTCTTATGCTAACTATGCATACATGTCATATGCCATATATGGAAAGAAGTCTGTTCTTACTAATATAAAGGGTTATCAGATTTCAGAGGATAAAACAGATCAATGCATAATATATATGCTACATAACTTACATATGAAATATGCTATTTATCTTTAAGCAGTTAGAAATCATAAGAGGACAATATATGAGCTTTCAAGGTACTTAGATGCTATCTGCCATTTTGCCTTGACTCGTAGCTCTGAACATATGCTCAACTTTTAACTGTGCATATGTTAACGCCAAAATTTGGTACGGTTCTTTATCATATTCAGTTAAAGGAGAAATCACAGTTAATTAGCGGGGATTAATCCAGAGGAAGCTGAGTTTGGGAAAGGATTGTGAAGACCATGGGAAGGCAGTTAATATCTTATCTGTAAATTAGGCAGAATAATTTTTAGGAAACTTGATCTCGTGTCCGATCAGGGCTTGCTAATTTTCCTTTTATAGCTAGAAAACTCCTGTTTCGTATCCGATCAGGACTGTATCAACTCGGGGTATAAATACGTATGCCCGAGGACCATGTAAAATATCATACAGATCAATACAACTTCGGCGCATCGCCACCCTTTTCAACAGGTTCTTGCTTCTCGAGCCGGGCTGCATCGGTTAAGTTCGACCTCCTGCGAGAGGGTAAGTCTCGTTACCCCGACTATCGTATCGGCTAGGACTTCATCGGTTAGGTCCGATATTCTAGTCGGTCTACGGTAGTCGGCTTACCACGATATATTTCTTCTGTCTACGGCTGCATTAGTTAGGTTTGATCTCATAGTCCGAGTAGATATATCACATCACGCGTGCATAGATTTATCGGCTTACTAGGGGTAATTTATCATCAGTTTGTGCTGCATCGGTTAGGTCCGACCTACTAAACTGCTAGCGATAAATTATTCCTGCTAGATTGATAGATTTTATACAAGCATCTTATCGGGATATATAGCCGATAAGTTATTCTATTTTACATCACGATTATATTAGATCTATCGGCTCATCGAGGTTCTTTTATTGTTATTAATCTGTGCTGCATCAGTTAAGTTTGAACTACTAGATTGATAATAATAGGTTTATCCTTGTTAAGCCGATGGATGTTTATGCAATGTTTTATCGGAGTGCCTAGCCGATAAGTTATCTATTACTAAATACAGCCGATTGCATTATTTTTATTTTATGTTTTTACACTATCATCGGTTTTCTAGCCGATGCATATGTTCTATCAGCAGTTGGCTAGTTTATTATTTCATTATATTATCATCAATTTATTGCAGTTATCTTTTTATGCCGTCATCGGCTTCCAGTCGATGTATAAGTGCTATAGTTCATATTGGCTATCAGCCGATGAAACGAGTCCAAATCGGCTTCCAGCCGATTGGCTCACTGGTCTAATACTCTCTCCTTGTCAATTGCAGGGTCAAATTGACTGGCACGCCTACGAACCTTAAATTTAGGACCTGCACTGGAGTTAAGCAAATCTCCCAGGCCTTCGCGTGTCTAGTGCATCGAACCATATCATCGGCTCGTTCCCAACGCTGCCGGTGATTTTCGGTGTCAACACGTTTTTGGCACGCCCAGTGGGACACGGAATTTTAACATGGCCGGAAAAGAGATCAAAACAGACAACGTGATTCCAGTCAACATGGAAGATCTAACAGACGAGCAGAGACAGCAAGTCGAGCAGAATATGGCCAATTTTCAGAAACTATGTTTGGAGTCTTTTGGCATGACGCAATAAGGGCCGATTCAAAAATCTCAGTTCCCGAAACCAGTTCTAGTTGGTGAATCGAGCCGTGCATCACCTGAAAATCCACCAAAACCTTTACAAGAGATAGTAAACGAAGCAGTGCATCACGCGCTTATCAATCAATCAGGAATATTGGTGAACACGCTGCATAACCTTATCTAGAAGGCGGTGGATGGGTCAATTGCTCAAGAGCCTAGTCGAGGTCCTGTTTACCTCCCACCAAAGGCAGAGCCAAATCAAGTCACTTTTGGTACCAGAAAAGATATACCGGAAAATTTGTTTTCGCAGAACCAGGCTGGGGGGCAACAAGATATTCCTGCGGGATACCATCAAACGGCTTATTATGGGGGATATCAACAAAATTATCCAGGAGGTATTGCCGATTCAGGTAATTATCAGAAAGAGTATCCTAGGCAGAATCGGTTACCAACTCCACCTATACAGTATCAACAGGAAAACCCAAGGGAGGAGGATTTATCGACAAGGGTTGCAGAGATAGTAAGGGAACAATTTGGGATAAAACCAAAAGAGCAAACATTTATGTATCGGCATCCATATCCCGAGTGGTTTGACAGAGTTCCATTGCCACACCGATACAGAGTCCCAGATTTTTCTAAGTTCTCAGGACAAGACAGCATATCTACAGTTGAGCATATTAGCCGATTCTTGGCACAGTGTGGAGAGGCATCGGCTGAGGAGGCTCTAAGGGTTAGATTTTCCCCTTGTCATTGTCCGGATCGGCCTTTACATGGTTCTCTTCTTTACCACCAAATTCAGTCTGAGGATGGGCCGATCTGGAAAAACAATTTCACAAATACTTTTTTGCTGGGATCCACGAGATGAGGCTGACAGACTTAACATCGGTTAAACAAAGGCCAGACGAGACGGTACCGGAATACGTCCAGCGGTTTCGGGATGTTAGAAACCGATGCTATAGTTTGAATCTAAGCGACGGGCATCTAGCCGAGTTGGCTTTCCATGGCCTCTTGGCTTCAATTAAAGAGAGGTTTTCATCACAGGAATTCGAAAGTTTGGCGCACCTTGTACAGAAGGTATCAGCTCATGAAAGCCGATTTCAAGAAGCAAAAAAGGAGAAGTTTTAGAGAAGAGTTGCTCAAGTGCAAGCTTATTCATCGGACTCAGATGATGAAGGGTCCGATATTGAAGTTGGATTGGCGGAGTGGGCTAGAAATAAGAAATCAATATCAAGCCCATAGGTGAAGGATATCGGCAAGGAGGAACGATATGACTTTGACATCAGTAAAGCTGATAAAATCTTCGATCTATTGCTACAAGAGAAACAGATACAGCTTCCGCCAAATCATGTAATTCCATCAGCCGAAGAACTAAAGAAGAAGAGATATTGCAAGTGGCATAACACGATATCGCACCACACTAATGAGTGCAAAGTTTTTTGGCAACAAATTCAATCGGCTGTTGAACAGGGGAGGATCAAGTTTGAGGACAAAAAGCCGATGAAGATAGATGGACATCCGTTCCCCATGAATATGGTTTATGCGGGATCTTCGATGAATCAAGCCGATGAAGGAAGATATCGGGAATTTAGAAGATCTAGAATTACTTCATCGCAACTGGTAGATAAATATTCAAGGCACGAAGAGGAACAGCGGGCTTCATCATGCGAGGAGAGATATAATCCACATTGGGATTGCCCGTTCTTCCAATTTTGCTAGGAACGTGTCGATGTTTTACACCGGCAATAAATATATGGGGCTACTCGGCGGATGGAAACTCGGTGGATTGCAAAGGAACACAAGGAAATTTTATACTGGTTCAGGCCCTCGATGTGAGGTAATACCCTACGTCCAGTTTGTATGTATTCCTTTGAGGATATACGGTGGTAGTTCTGATGAACTGTATGGCCGTGTGCTTCTATGAGCTCTTCTTTTTCGTCGTGCCCTCATGGGGCACCCTGCCTCCCCTTATATACTGGGGGACAGGGTTACAAGGTAGGAGTCCCCATCGGATTACGACTAGGAGATCTCCCCTTAGAGATATAACGCACCCGACTAGGACTGTATATTCCTTTCTA
This sequence comes from Oryza meyeriana var. granulata, assembly GCA_003991445.1. NCBI lineage: Eukaryota > Viridiplantae > Streptophyta > Magnoliopsida > Poales > Poaceae > Oryza > Oryza meyeriana. Next base: position 26,783 of record RYFJ01003956.1, read on the forward strand.
TACAAGGCGAAGTCCGCCGAATTTAGCTATATCTCTAATTACAAGGCTAGGCCCATCCTCTATCCGAGTGGCCCATATGCTTGTCATGAGGTACCCGGGGCCCATGGCACCCACAGTAGCCCCCGAGACCTTCATAGTTGAGTCACAGCTGATGCCGAGTGCTCATCCTCCACGGTGAAGTCTTCCCGAGTGCATTGCTCCCGAGTACTCTTTGTCTGAGTGCTGCTTCTCCCGAGTCCTGCTTCATGTCAGCTGGCAGCGAGGCTATGAAGGTCTCGATGTAGATGTTGGAATAGTGTGCGCCGAATAGGCGCACCTATTAGGTGTAGCCCCCGACTTTGTGCTTAATTGTGAAAACAATTAAACATGAAGTCAAAGATCTTTAACCTTGTAGTCTTTCCCGAGCAGATTACTACTGGTACATGAGACTCTTCGGTATCATGTCAACCGGAATATGATTTATAGTCTTGCCGAGTAGGGAACTACTCGTATATAGGACTCTTCGACTTTATGTCAGTCGGAATGTGCGTTTATAGTCTTGCCGAGTAGGATGCTACTCGTATATGGGACTCTTCAGCGTCATGTCAGCTGGAAAGGGAGTGTTTATAGTCTTTCCCGAGTAGTATACTACTCGAAATTTCGACTCGTCAGCTTCATGTCAGCTGGAAAAGGTGTTTATAGTCTTTCCCGAGTGGCGTCCCATTCGGAAGTTAGACTCTTCAGCTCGTCAGCTGGAAGAATGTTTATAGTCTTTCCCGAGTAGTATGCTACTCGAAAATTAGACTCCTCCGCATCATGTCAGCGGGAATGAGAATTTTATAGTCTCTCCCGAGTAGTGTACTACTCGAAAGTTAGACTCATCCGCGTCATGTCAGCTGGAATAATGTTGCCAATGGCAACTGGTGGCCACGCATGTAGGCCGAGTACCACTGTATGAAAAATAAATCCATTACGTGGTTAGGTGTACTCGAGAGAGATACCTGCATCTCCAATTTTAATGAAGACCAGCTTGTGATCCTTGTAAGGATGTATCCTCGAGACCTGGCGGATAAGACAGATACCCAAACATATATGTTTAGCAATAAGGCTCTCATGAAGCATATCTGTTTACCTCATCGGTTCCTGTGGGTAGCACCAGCGCTATAATTTCAACTCAGCCTGCGGGCGGCCCACATGGAGCATGCTACTGTAGGAACTCATATCTTGGTGGCTGCTACCAAATAAGCCGGCCTGAGCCAACCTATCCAGCATAGCTCTAAGGAAGTATCATCCATCGCATGTCAGGATGAGTTTTTTGGTGTTGGTAACCGCAATCAGCCAGAGAAATCCTTATTCGCAAGCCTTTCCGACTTACGTTCTGGATGCAAACTGGTTGCCACATGTACCCGAGTAGGTATGTTGCAGGATCTGCTTGCCCTCCTCAGGTGTGACGCAGTGCATGAGAACTCCGGATGCGCTTTGACGAGGTAAGTCTTCTCTGACTTGGGAAAAGCCGAACAAGGTACCCGAACCTTGCATTAGCAGAGGGTTCGGCTGGTGACCCTCATGGGGCGTACCCTATCCAACAGAGTTATAGCCAAGCTAGGAACCCGAATCTTGCATTAGCATAGGATTCGGCTGGCGACCCTCATGGGGCGTACCCAACCTGACAGAGTTGCGGCCAAATAAAGTACCCGAACCTAGCATTAGCGTAGGACTCGGCTGGCGACCCTCATGGGGCGTACCCTACTTAGCCGAGTGGTACACAGCCCCGACTGGCGCCGGGGGCCGATTGTTAGCTCCCATGGAGCGTAGTCGGGGAAGATGACGTCCCGACTGGCGCAAGTACTTGGAAAGTAGCCCTCATGGAGCATCCCGAGTGTATTTCGGCAGACTTGTCCAGCCCCCGAGCGTAGGAGATAGGCTCGAAGCCCTGAGTTCCTGTCACGCGTATCCGGAGCTGGGCCTGCAATATAAAGATATCGGATGAGTAGCATCTGACGATGGAAATAATCACCCGAATAAAATGTATTTTACAATGTATGTAAATACATGTTCTTCCTCTTTTTGATATTAATTTCCTCGAGTAGTTGACCCCTTACGTTTAAGCACTCTGCCCGACTAGTCATAGCCCCCTAGCGTCGGGAGTTGGCTCATGGCTCTTTCCCAGGCACGCGTTTTGGGTGACTTGAGTTCGTCTTACATGGAGCAGAGTTTCACGGATCGAGATTTATGCTACTCGAGTACTTTTGTAATCATTTAAGAGCAAAAACGGAAAAAAGTAAATGCGCAGCTTATACACCTATTAGGTGTAAGCGGCTGTGGCACTAGCAAGGCCGAGTGAGGAGATGTTTATCAGAAAGCGACTTAGCTGTTCGGTATTTGGGAGTGGGGATGCCATCCTCGTGTTTGAGCTTGTGAGCCCCCGAGCATGTCACTTGTTGTTCTGATAATCCTCAGTTGTTGAAGGTCGAAGGCGGTCGTGACCGACTGCCACAATGGAGCCGTCTGACTTGCGTTTGCGATTCCCAGCTTTAGTTGGGACCGCGTCGTCGGTGTCATCCCGCTACTTCTGTCAGGGTGACTTGTTGTCATCGAGGGCCTCGGCAACAGCGTGGGCCGAGTCGGCGTACTTGTTTGCCATGTCGAATAGGGCCTTGACAGAGTTGGGAGGCTTCCGCGTGAATTTGTCGATGAACGAGGTGTCTTTGACTCCTTTTCGAAAGGCGGCGATGACGACCTCATCCTTGATGTTCGGGATTGAGTTCCTCTTCTCAGAAAACCTCTTGATGAAGTCACGAAGAGACTCGTTCTTCCTTTGACGTAACTGATATAGGTCGTACTCGGAAGATGGCCTCTCGTATGTTCCCTGGAAATTGGTGATGAAACGTTCCTGGAGTTCTCCCCAAGAGCCGATTGATTGCTTGGGAAGTCCTGTTAGCCATGTCCTCGCTGAGTCGGCTAGAGCAACTAGGAGGTAGTTAGCCATGACTTTGTGGTCACCTCCAACAGCTTGGATTGCCAGAGTGTATGCTGTGAGCCAGGACTCGGGATTGGTCTTGCCGTCGTATTTTTCGATGCTTGTAGGCTTGAAACCCGACGGCCAGTCGACTTGTTGTAGCTCCTGGGTGAAGGCCGGTATGCCTTCGTCTTCATGAGGACTCCGACCCCGACTACGGCGGCGAAACCGCTCGTGGTGGAGGCCGAAATGCTCGTTCTCGTCTTCCAGTTGGCGTTGCTCGTCTTCTTCTCGTTCGCGGCGCCGAGCATTGGTGTCCTGCCGAAGATCACGCCATAGTTGGCCTCGGAGATCCCGGTTGTCCCGACGGTCACTTCGACGTTGCCGGTTGTTGTTTGGGTTGCCGAATGACGTTTGGCGTGACTCCGTGTGCAGCTGACTAGAGCCGGCCACTCGGTTTGAGGTAGACGAGACTGCCATTGGGGATGCCGACCGGTTGGTCGGTATGAGGGTATCTCCCGACTGTTGGTGCTGCTGACATGCAGCAGCGGTAAGCATGGCTTTTATCCTTGCGATCGTCGGGGTGGCCTGATGATCAGGCCCAAGCTGGACTGTGTCCAGTAGGGTTGCAGCGGCCACGATGTTCTGTTGGGGAGTAACGAAGACATCATGGTCGCCGACTCGGGTTTGGAGGATTTGCTGCTGAGCGGTTTGCTCAGCCTTGCGTAGATCGTCGTTGCGGGCGTGCAGGCGTCTTGCTTCTTCCTCCTGTTGTTCTTGCAGTCGGCAGGCCTCCTCCTCTTGTGGCTCGTGTCGTCGGCATGATTCCTGAATAGGAGTAGAGCCTCTGGATGCCATGAAAATTTCTCGCGGCGGAGTGAAGCTTGCCGAGCTGGTATCCGACTTGGAGTCGGAATCCGACTGGGAGTCGTAGTCCGACTGAGAGTCGTAGTCGGAATAGTTGATGGGGGTGATTACAACTCCGACCTCCCTAGATCCGATCTCGAGCGGCTCGGAGCCGTATCCGAGTCGAACTCCAGGGGATCGGGTTTGCCGCGTCGGATGTAGATTGTAGATATCCGCGGCGTCGCTGAGTCCGAACGGGAAGTTGACGATCTCTTCCCTTCTCGGCCCGATCTTGGCCGGCTCAGAACCGAGTCCGAGTCGAACACTGAAAGGAAGAGTTGTCCCTGGACTCGGGCGTATTGGAGATCGCCGCAGCATGTCGTCGAAGATTGCCGCAGCGTCGTGTGGGCCGACTGGCGCGGAGTCAGCTGGTTCCTCGGCTGGTTGGATCGGGTCCGTGTCGGCCGGGGTGAGATTGCCGATCTGGTCGGCGACGAAGTCAAGGCTTCTGAATGCGATTGTATCTCCGGGGGGGAGTTTGCCGCCGTCGACTTCGGTTGCTGGATCCATCGAGCTTGTAGATGTAGATCGCGCCGAAGCCCCTACCTGGCGCGCCAACTGTCGATGTTTTACACCGGCAATAAATATATGGGGCTACTCGGCGGATGGAAACTCGGTGGATTGCAAAGGAACACAAGGAAATTTTATACTGGTTCAGGCCCTCGATGTGAGGTAATACCCTACGTCCAGTTTGTATGTATTCCTTTGAGGATATACGGTGGTAGTTCTGATGAACTGTATGGCCGTGTGCTTCTATGAGCTCTTCTTTTTCGTCGTGCCCTCATGGGGCACCCTGCCTCCCCTTATATACTGGGGGACAGGGTTACAAGGTAGGAGTCCCCATCGGATTACGACTAGGAGATCTCCCCTTAGAGATATAACGCACCCGACTAGGACTGTATATTCCTTTCTATACAAGGCGAAGTCCGCCGAATTTAGCTATATCTCTAATTACAAGGCTAGGCCCATCCTCTATCCGAGTGGCCCATATGCTTGTCATGAGGTACCCGGGGCCCATGGCACCCACAGAACGAGGGATAAGATTGCCATCGATCAGAGATTGTCCTGAATGTAATGTTACAAGGTCTCGGAGTTTTGAGCACGAGGAATCTTCACGAGATCGGCCGCTTGAGAAACGAGCATCGGTACACAGCCGATTAGGGCCGATCCATGAAGAGTTTTTTGAAGAAAATGAAGAGGGAGTATATGAAAAACAAATCCAAAATACTCAGTGGTGTCCTAGTGGAATATTTACGAAAAATCAGAAAAGAAGGGCACAGCGGTTACGACACCGAGAGCAACAGGAAGAACAATAGCGAGATTACAAGGAAGCCGATCATCGTCACAAGAGGACTAAACGGGTATGGCGTGTGAAAAAGAGTGACGATGAGGTTGATCCATCGGCTCCAGTAAACATGGTTTTCTTTTTGCCTCAGGAATATAAAGCACTTTCATCTGATGAGGAGGACATTGAAGAATTTTTTGCTCAGTTAACACTGCAGCCCGATCAGGCTATATTTGATAAGCCTGAAGAATTGAAGCATCGGCATTTGAAACCATTATATATCAAGGGTTATGTGAATGGGAAGCCGATGACGAAGATCCTTGTTGATGCGGGGGCAGCTGTTAATCTAATGCCATATGCTACGTATCGGAAGCTAGGGAAAACCGCTGAAGATTTGATCAAGACGAATATGGTGTTAAAAGACTTCGGCGGGAATCCATCAGAGACGAAAGGCGTGTTAAACGTGGAATTAACAGTAGGGAACAAGACATTGCCGACCACATTTTTTGTCATCGATGGAAAAGGATCATATAGTCTACTCCTTGGCAAGGATTGGATTCACGCAAACTATTGCGTGCCCTGGACAATGCATCAAAGTCTAATACAGTGGCAAGGAGACCAAGTTGAGGTAATCCTAGCAGATCAATCGACCAACATTGCAATGACCGATTTGCCGGTCTGGGAGGCCAATGGTGTTGATTGTTTGTCTAGAAAAGTATGGGAAGGGGATTATCTTAAGGCCACCAGTCAAGGGATACAGCCAATTCGGCAAGTCGGCATAGAATTGTTACTCTGATGGGCACTATTGAAGATTTCGAGGGGAAGTTGGGACAAGGATTTACGTCAGCCGATGATTTGGAAAAAATTGATATAGGACCAGGAGATAGGCCAAGGCCGACGTACATAAGTAAAAAATTATGTCCTGGATTCCGAGAAGAATTGATAAAATTGTTGAAAGAGTATCGGGATTGTTTTGCTTGGGAATATCATGAAATGCCAGGATTAAGCCGATCAATTGTTGAACATCGGCTTCCTATTAAACCAGGATATCGGCCGTTTAAACAGGCTCCAAGGAGATTTAAGGCGGAGTTATATGAGCCAATTAAAGCAGAAATCACAAGATTATATGATGCAAAGTTTATAAGGCCGTGCCGATATGCTGAGTGGGTGTCTAATATCGTCCCGGTGGAAAAGAAAAATGGAAAGTTGAGAATATGTATTGATTTCCGGGATTTGAATAAGGCTATCCCCAAGGATGAATACCCGATGCCGATAGCGGATTTGTTGGTGGATGCAGCATCAGGCCACAAAATTATTAGCTTCATGGATGGCAATACAGGATACAATCAAATTTTTATGGCAGAAGAAGATATACATAAGACTGCGTTTCGATGTCCTGGAGCTATCGGCTTATATGAGTGGGTAGTAATGACGTTTGGATTGAAAAGTGCCGGTGCGACTTATCAGAGGGCGATGAATTATATATTCCATGATCTCATCGGCTTGTTAGTGGAAATTTACATCGATGATGTGGTGGTTAAAACCAAGAGTGATGAAAGCCATATAGCCGATTTGCGAAATATGCTGAGAAGAGCAAAGAAATACAGATTAAGGATGAATCCTAATAAATGCGCTTTTGGTGTATCGGCTGGGCAGTTTTTGGGTTTTATGGTTCATGAGCGAGGAATTGAAGCTAGTCAACGAAGCATCAGAGCCATCAAGAATACAGAGCCACCAAGCAATAAGACGGAGCTACAGTCGTTGATCGGCAAGATTAATTTTGTAAGGAGATTCATATCAAATTTGTCAGGAAGAATTGAGCCTTTTACTCCATTGTTGAAGTTGAAAGCCGATCAAGAATTTGTGTGGGGGGCAGAACAGCAGAAGGCATTTGATGAGATTAAGAGTTATTTAAGTTCCCCACCTGTTTTGATCCCGCTGCAGAAAGGAGTGCCATTCAAGTTATACTTATCGGCCGATGAAAAATCCATCGGGTCTGTTTTAATACAAGAGTTTGAAGGCAAGGAGCGAGTCGTGTTCTATTTAAGCAGAAGGCTTTTGGATGCTAAAACGAGATATCCTGCAGTGGAGAAATTATGCCTTTGTTTATATTTCTCATGCATGAAGTTAAGGCATTATATCCTATCGGCTGAGTGCACGGTGCTTTGCAAGGCCGATGTGGTGAAATACATGTTGTCGGCTCCAGTCTTAAAAGGGCGAGTTGGTAAATGGATTTTTGCTTTACCAAAGTTTGACTTGAGATATGAATCGGCTAAAGCGATCAAGGGACAAGCAGTGGCCGATTTCATTGTGCAACACAGAGGGGTTCATGAAAATTATGTGGAACCGATCCCGTGGACTTTGTTTTTTGATGGATCGATTTGCAAGCATGGATCTGGTATCGGATTGGTCATTGTATCGCCTCGGGGGGCAAGTTTTGAGTTTGCCTTTACAATTAAACCCTATCAGACCAATAATCAGGCAGAATACGAGGCGGTGCTGAAAGGACTTCAACTTTTAAAGGAAATCGGGGCCGATATCATAGAGATTGTTGGAGATTCTTTATTAGTGATCAAGCAATTATTTGGGGAGTATGAATGCAGGGATGATATTTTAAGATTGTATCATGAAGAATGCAGAGATTTGTTGAAAGATTTCAGGATGGTATCGATGGATCATATCCCTAGAGAACAGAATTTAGAAGCTAATGATCTTGCTCAAATTGCTTCGGGTTATCAGCTGAATAAACAGATTGAGGTTGAAATAGCCGATAGTGATATTCAGAATAAAGCCGATGATTGGAGATAGGAAATAATTGATTATTTACAAAATCCATCGCAATCGGTTTCCAGGAAACTTCGATATAGAGCTACTAAGTATGTTTGCTTGATGGAGAATTATATTATTGGACTTTTGAAGGGGTTCTGCTGAGATGCCTAAATTTGGAAGAAGCCAAAGTGGTTATGTGCGAAGTGCATGAGGGCGTTTGTGGAACTCATCAATCGGCTCATAAGATGAAGTGGATATTGAGAAGAGTAGGATATTTTTGGCCGACAATGTTGGAAGATTGCTTCAAATATTATAAAGGGTGTCAAGATTGCCAGAAATTTGGAAATATACAGTGAGCACCAGCATCGGCTATGAATCCTATCATCAAACTGTGGCTGTTCAGAGGATGGGGAATTGATATGATCGGCCAGGTTTATCCTCCATCAAGTAAAGGACATAAATTCATATTGGCGGCAACAGATTATTTTACAAAATGGGTGGAAGCAATTCCATTGAAGAAAGTCACGTCCAAGGATGCGATTGAGTTTGTAAAAGAGCATATAATTTATCGGTTTGGAATTCCTCAGACGATAACTACCGATCAGGGATCTATTTTCGTGTCCAATGAGTTTCAACAATTTGCTGCCAGTATGGGAATTAAGTTACTGAATTCATCACCTTATTATGCTCAAGCTAATGGACAGGCAGAAGCTTCGAATAAGAGTCTGATCAAATTAATCAAGCGGAAGATTGATGAACAGCCGCGACGATGGCATATTACATTAGCCGATTCATTATGGGCTTATCGGATGGCATGTCATGGGTCTACTTGGGCACCACCATACCAATTGGTATATGGGCATGAAGCATTTTGCCTTGGGAGACTAACATTGGCACTAGGAGAATTTCTTTGCAAAATCAATTGACAGCCGATGATTATTATAACTTGATGACAGATGAACTCGAGGATTTGGTTCAAAATTGGTTAAGGGCGCTGCAAAGGATCAGGGAAAATAAAGCTAAGGCGGCTAGGCATTATAATAAAAAGGTGATGAATAAATCGTTTACTGAGGGAGATCTTGTATGGAAGTTGATTTTGCCAATTGGGTCCAGAGATAGTAAATTCGAAAAGTGGTCGCCTAATTGGGAAGGGCCTTATCGGATTAATCGTTGTGTACCTAGTAATGCATATGTATTGGAAGATCTTGAGGGGACGGAGTTTGCTAAAGCACTTAATGGGAAGTATCTCAAGAAATACTATCCTAGCGTTTGGATTAACTCTTGAATCAGTTAGATGCAGCCGATTTTTAAAATAGTTCAAAGCAAAAGCCGATGTTGTTACATCGCCTAAAGATAGCCGATATCAATTGATATCGCCTTTAGATCAAGCAAATAAAATATTATCAAGTGAAGATGGAGTATGATGAATAAATAACAGAGCTGATTGAGTTATGTTACAGCAAAAGGTTAATCGGCATGTTTCAGAGCACCATCAAAGTCATCAATGTTAAGAATTTACAAGAATTTTTGGATTGTTTCGATCGCGCGTAGGCGGATCTAGTCAATCTCACCAATGGTGTGAATATCTTCTTCATCGGAACCCAGGATGGTCTTTAAGTTTTTGCGCCGATGAACAACTTGACGCATTGCTACTGCAACTTTGGCTTCTTGATTTTGTACCGCTTGTGGCAGGCCGATGAGCTGGGATTCTATTGTTTCGATGTCCTTGCGGATTTTTTCAAGTTCTGCCAGCAAATCGGCTTCCCTTTTCTTCAGTTGATCTAGTTTGGATTGAAGTTCTTGAGGGGCAGCGGCCATATCGTCAAGCTTTTTCTTTTCTGTTTGAGCTGACAGCCGATCGTTTTGGATATCTTGGACTATTTTCTGTTGATCAGCACGATCGGCTATACGCTACCTGAGCTTGATGAGTTGGAATTTGTGGGATTCCAAATATGCTGCAGGAGTGTCGATGTTTTACACCGGCAATAAATATATGGGGCTACTCGGCGGATGGAAACTCGGTGGATTGCAAAGGAACACAAGGAAATTTTATACTGGTTCAGGCCCTCGATGTGAGGTAATACCCTACGTCCAATTTGTATGTATTCCTTTGAGGATATACGGTGGTAGTTCTGATGAACTGTATGGCCGTGTGCTTCTATGAGCTCTTCTGCCCTCATGGGGCGCCCTACCTCCCCTTATATACTGGGGGACAGGGTTACAAGGTAGGAGTCCCCATCGGATTATGACTAGGAGATCTCCCCTTAGAGATATAACGCACCCGACTAGGACTGTATATTCCTTTCTATACAAGGCGAAGTCTGCCGAATCTAGCCATATCTCTAATTACAAGACTAGGCCCATCCTCTGTCCGAGTGGCCCATATGCTTGTCATGAGGTACCCGGGGCCCATGGCACCCACAAGGAGTCAATGCATCGACGAGCTCTTCGGGCAAATGATGCTCAATTTCTACAAATCTTGCCCGGATCGGCCCGCAGTCTTCCACTAAAGCGTCGATCGGGTTTTCCAGCAGACGGATAATATTCATCAAGTATTCGCGCACGTCAGCTGGAAAAGATGGTTTGGTTACTACGCTGGTGGCTGTTTCTTCATCTGCCTCCAAGTACTTGCCGATGTCAAAGGAGAACAGGTCGGCTAAGGACTGCAGATTGACATCGGTAAAAGGATCAGTAAAGAGTTAAAATGAAATATGGATGTAAAGAGATTACCTGAGACAGGACATCGGCAGCTTGAGTGACATCGGCATCAAGTGGATGAGTGGGTTGTTCTTTAGGATGGCCGATGCTTGGCGGTGAAGAAGTAAGAATGGCCTCAACAATGGTTTGGGGGTTGGTTGCTGGAGTTGGAATGGCTGCAGAAGTCATCGGCTTGATGCTTGTAAGGATGTCAGTAGAAGGTTGAGGTTCGGAAGCCGATGACTCGAGCTGAAAATAAGATCGATAATGTAAAGATGGGAAACAGATAATAATATCAAGACTTAGCGCATACCCATGGAGATGAAGGGGCCGGTGTTGTTTGAATAGAAGGTGGCGCCATGACCACGACATCGGCGTTAGTTTTCTGCTTCTTCTGAGACAGGCGAGACGCTAGCTTCTTGCGTTTTGGTCCTGTTGGCCGTGGCGCCTAGAGAAGAGCCAATGGAGGGGGAGCACCATGCCCTAAGTGCGGATTGGCCGATGGTGGTTGGTATACGATCAGCCGGCCACTGGTGCTTGTTGTCGGTGGCTCCTCGTTGGCAGCCTGCAAGATTAGATTATAAGAGATGATCAGAGATGATGATTAAGGCTTATGGGATGTTACCTCTTCATCGGATTCGACGTAATTGGCGTTGAGGCGAGAGCAGTAATGGATGGCCGATGAGTTGAACAGGTGTTTCTTCCATTCTGACCACCATCGGGCAAAGAGCTTTGTGTTGGCAGTGCAGATCTCCACGCTAGTGGCGGTGCCCAGAGGTAGGGATTCCGTTAGAGTCTGCATCCGATCATACTCTAAAGCACTGTTGACATTACCCCGGGCCTAAAGTTTGTCAATGAAGAATAGGCCGATGGGAAGTTGACCGAGGCCAAGCTGACGGGAACCAACCGATGGATGATAAAATTCATAGGATGGTTGTTGCGATCGGCCCTGAGAAAAGCTAGTCGGCAGTAGGCAGGGGGTAATGGCCGATAGAAATATGATCTTGGATTCTTCATCGGCCAGCGCGTCAAGAGGATTGAACTTGAAGGGCATCTCAAATGATGCTGCATCGTCATACGCGAACCAAAGTGTGGCATCCCTGGTGAAGCCATAATAAAAACCTTTGAACCATTGGCTGAGTCCGACGGAGGTCATTTTGCCACCAGGGAGGGCCGATGCAGCTTCGCCCACAGAGATACATCGGCGGTAGATGGGTTCTCGTTCCTCTGTATGATTGGCTGGGAAGTTTAAATTGAGAAAGGAAGTCCCGGAGATTGCCTTGGATGTATAGATGTTGAGCCATAATTGCACAAACCACCAAGGACCCCCAATATGGCCAACTGGTTGGCCAGCCGATAGCTTGACTGCCACCTGATGCAACAGCTGATAAGTGGCGCCAAGAAGGTATTGCCCCAAGGGGACTTGTTTCCGATCGGCCAAGCATTCTGCCAGGCACTGCATGTTGGTTGTTGGGCCGAGGGTTGCACCACCAAAAATGAATCGTTCTAACCACAAGTTCAAGAAAGCAACATGTTCTCGATCGTCGACTGGCCCAGTTCCCTTGTTGTGGATTGATATATACTTGGACCAACTGCCGATATTCTTCGTCTGAAGCCGATGAGTAGGCTTAAATTGGAGGTTGAGGGGGTTGATATAACTTGTGGTGTTGAGGCAGGTGAGCATGGTTACATCCATCAAAGTTGGGGTCATCGGACCATGTCCAAATAGGTAAGCATTGAGGGCGTCTGACCAAAAGTATGAAGCTGATGCAAGCAGAGGTTCGTTCCTCTCCATCTCGGCCAGAGAAAGGTTGATGCAGTGGCCGATATCTGATTCTTCCCAGAGAGTTTTCTTTGTGGCCGATACTCTAATATACCAGTTCCTCCATCCGGCAAGCTTGCTAGGCCATGACCTGAAACTGTTGGTCCAATCGCTAGCTAGCATAGTGGAGTTCTTGAAAGGGAGACGTTGGGTTTCGGCGTTGATAAAATCTATAGGGTCTTCACTACCATGGGGCCATGATAGAAGAAATTTGGATAATCGGCGGCCGAAATCAAAATCTGGTTTTTTAGGTCCTACAGTAAACAAGAACACGAAGAAAAACGGGTGAAGATTGTGGCACAATCTATCTAAGTTACAAGGCAAAGAAGGTGATCAGACAAGGAGGTTACCTCTAGGACAAAGATGGCTGAAGCCATTGCGGAAGAAGAAGATGAGCGAAGACCGATGGTGGAGGAGGAAGATCACAGTGGTTCGCCTAGATCGCCGGAGTTCGTCGAGGTCTCAGACGAAGCGAGAGGGCTCTGTGTCGATGTTTTACACCGGCAATAAATATATGGGGCTACTCGGCGGATGGAAACTCGGTGGATTGCAAAGGAACACAAGGAAATTTTATACTGGTTCAGGCCCTCGATGTGAGGTAATACCCTACGTCCAGTTTGTATGTATTCCTTTGAGGATATACGGTGGTAGTTCTGATGAACTGTATGGCCGTGTGCTTCTATGAGCTCTTCTGCCCTCATGGGGCGCCCTGCCTCCCCTTATATACTGGGGGACAGGGTTACAAGGTAGGAGTCCCCATCGGATTACGACTAGGAGATCTCCCTTAGAGATATAACATACCCGACTAGGACTGTATATTCCTTTCTATACAAGGCGAAGTCTGCCGAATCTAGCTATATCTCTAATTACAAGGCTAGGCCATTCCTCTGTCCGAGTGGGCCCATATGCTTGTCATGAGGTACCGGGGCCCATGGGCACCCACAGTAGCCCCGAGACCTTCATAGTTGAGTCACAGCTGATGCCGAGTGCTCATCCTCCACGGTGAAGTCTTCCCGAGTGCATTGCTCCCGAGTACTCTTTGTCTGAGTGCTGCTTCTCCCGAGTCCTGCTTCATGTCAGCTGGCGGCGAGGCTATGAAGGTCTCGATGTAGATGTTGGAATAGTGTGCGCCGAATAGGCGCACCTATTAGGTGTAGCCCCCGACTTTTGTGCTTTAATTGTGAAGACAATTAATCATAAAGTCAAAGATCTTTAACCTGGTAGTCCTTCCCGAGTAGATTACTACTGGTATATGAGACTCTTCGGTATCATGTCAACCGGAATATGATTTATAGTCTTGCCGAGTAAGATGTTACTCGTATATAGGACTCTTCGACTTCATGTCAGTCGGAATGTGTGTTTATAGTCTTGCCGAGTAGGATGCTACTCGTATATGGGACTCTTCAGCGTCATGTCAGCTGGAAAGGGGGGTTTATAGTCTTTCCCGAGTAATATATTACTCGAAAATTAGACTCGTCAGCTTCATGTCAGCTGGAAAAAGGGTTTATAGTCTTTCCCGAGTGGCGTCCCATTCGGAAGTTAGACTCTTCAGCTCGTCAGCTGGAAGATTGTTTATAGTCTTTCCCGAGTAGTGCACTACTCGAAGGTTAGACTCATCCGCGTCATGTCAGCGGGAATAATGCTGCTCATGGCAACTGGTGGCCACGCATGTAGGCCGAGTACCACTGTATGAAAAATAAATCCATTACGTGATTAGGTGTACTCGAGAGAGATACCTGCATCTCCAATTTTAATGAAGACCAGCTTGTGATCCCTGTAAGGATGTATCCTCGAGACCTGGTGGATAAGACAGATACCCAAACATATATGTTTAGCAATAAGGCTCTCATGAAGCATATCTGTTTACCTCATCGGCTCCTGTTGGTAGCACCAGCGCTATAATTTCAACTCAGCCTGCGGGCGGCCCACATGGAGCATGCTACCGTAGGAACTCATATCTTGGTGGCTGCTACCAAATAAGCCGGCCTGAGCCGACCTATCCAGCATAGCTCTAGGGAAGTATCATCCATCGCATGTCAGGATGAGTTTTTTGGTGTTGGTAACCGCAATCAGCCAGAGAAATCCTTATTCGCAAGCCTTTCCGACTTACGTTCTGGATGCAAACTGGTTGCCACATGTACCCGAGTAGGTATGTTGCAGGATCTGCTTGCCCTCCTCAGGTGTGACGCAGTGCATGAGAACTCCGGATGCGCTTTGACGATGTAGTCTTCTCTGACTTGGGAAAAGCCGAACAAGGTACCCGAACCTTGCATTAGCAGAGGGTTCGGCTTCTGGTGACCCTCATGGGGCGTACCCTATCAACAGAGTTATAGCCAAGCTAGGCACCCGAATCTTGCATTAGCATAGGATTCGGCTGGCGACCTTCATGGGGCGTACCCAACCTGACAGAGTTGCGGCCAAATAAGGTACCTGAACCTAGCATTAGCGTAGGATTCGGCTGGCGACCCTCATGGGGCGTACCCTACTTAGCCGAGTGGTACACAGCCCCGACTGGCGCCGGGGGCCGATTGTTAGCTCCATGGAGCGTAGTCGGGAAGATGACGTCCCGACTGGCGCAAGTACTCGGTAAGTAGCCCTCATGGAGCATCCCGAGTGTATTTCGGCAGACTTGTCCAGCCCCCGAGCGTAGGAGATAGGCTCGAAGCCCTGAGTTCCTTGTCACGCATATCCGGAGCTGGGCCTGCAATATAAAAATATCGGATGAGTAGCATCTGATGATGAAAATAATCACCCGAATAAAATGTATTTTACAATGTAATGGTAAATACGTGTTCTTCCTCTTTTTGATATTAATTTCCTCGAGTAGTTGACCCCTTACGTTTAAGCACTCTGCCCGACTAGTCATAGCCCCCTAGCGTCGGGAGTTGGCTCATGGCTCTTTCCCAGGCACGCGTTTTGGGTGACTTGAGTTCGTCTTACATGGAGTAGAGTTTCACGGATCGAGATTTATGCTACTCGAGTACTTTTGTAATCATTTAAGAGCAAAAACGGAAAAAAGTAAATGCGCAGCTTATACACCTATTAGGTGTAAGCGGCTGTGGCACTAGCAAGGCCGAGTGAGGAGATGTTTATCAGAAAGCGACTTAGCTGTTCGGTATTTGGGAGTGGGGATGCCATCCTCGTGTTTGAGCTTGTGAGCCCCCGAGCGTGTCACTTGTTGTTCTGATAATCCTCAGTTGTTGAAGGTCGAAGGCGGTCGTGACCGACTGCCACAATGGAGCCGTCTGACTTGCGTTTGCGATTCCCAGCTTTAGTTGGGACCGCGTCGTCGGTGTCGTCCCGCTTCTTCTGTCAGGGTGACTTGTTGTCATCGAGGGCCTCGGCAACAGCGTGGGCCGAGTAGGCGTACTTGTTTGCCATGTCGAATAGGGCCTTGACAGAGTTGGGAGGCTTCCGAGTGAATTTGTCGATGAACGAGGTGTCTTTGACTCCTTTTCGAAAGGCGGCGATGACGACCTCATCGTTGACGTTCGGGATTGAGTTCCTCCTCTCAGAAAACCTCTTGATGAAGTCACGAAGAGACTCGTTCTTCCTTTGGCGCAACTGATATAGGTGGTACTCGGAAGATGGCCTCTCGTATGTTCCTGGAAGTTGGTGATGAACCGTTCCGGAGTTCTCCCAAGAGCCGATTGATCGCTTTGGGAGTCTGTTAGCCATGTCCTCGCTGAGTCGGCTAGAGCGACTGGGAGGTGTTAGCCATGACTTTGTGATTTCCCCCAGCTGCTCGGATCGCCAGAGTGTAAGACCGTGAGCCAGGACTCGGGATTAGTCTTGCCATCGTATTTGTTGATGCCTGTAGGCTTGAAACTTGACGGCCAGTCGACTTGTTGTAGCTCCTGAGTGAAGGCCGGTACTCCTTCGTCTTCATGAGGACTCCGACCTCGACTACGGCGACGAAACCGCTCGTAGTGGAGGCCGAATTGCTCGTGTCTCAGTCTTCCAGTTGGCGTTGCTCGTCTTCTTCTCGTTTGCGGCGCCGAGCATTAATGTCTTGCTGAAGGTCGCGCCGCAGTCGGTCTCGGAGGTCCTGGTTGTCCCGACGGTCGCTTAGATGTTTGCCGGTTGTTGTGGTTGCCGAGTGACATCTGGCTTGACTCCGCGTGCTGCGACTAGAGCCGGCCGCTCGACGTCGCTTTGAGGTGGATGAGACTGCCGCTGGGGAAGTTGACCGATTGGTTGGTATGAGGGTATCTCCCGACTGTTGGTGCTGCTGACATGCAGCAGCGGTAAGCAATGGCTTTTTATCCTTGCGATCGTCGGGGTGGCCTGGTGATCAGGCCCAAGTTGGACCGTGTCCAGTAGGGTTGCGGCGGCCACGATGTTCTGTTGTGGAGTAACGAAGACATCGTGGTCACCGACTCGGGTTTGGAGGGTTTGTTGCTGAGAGGTTCGCCAGCCCTGCGTAGATCGTCGTTGCGGGCGTGCAGGCGTCTTGCTTCTTCTCCTGTTGTTCTCGTAGTCGGCAGGCCTCCTCCTCTTGTGGCTCGTGTCGTCGGCATGATTCCTGAATAGGAGTAGAAGCCTCTGGATGCCATGAAAATTTCTCGCGGCGGAGTGAAGCTCGCCGAGCTGGTATCCGACTTGGAGTCGGAATCCGACTGGGAGTCGTAGTCCGACTGAGAGTCGTAGTCGGAATAGTTGATGGGGGTGATTACAACTCCGACCTCCCTAGATCCGATCTCGAGCGGCTCGGAGCCGTATCCGAGTCGAACTCCAGGGGATCGGGTTTGCCGCGTCGGATGTAGATTGTAGATATCCGCGGCGTCGCTGAGTCCGAACGGGAAGTTGACGATCTCTTCCCTTCTCGGCCCGATCTCGGCCGGCTCAGAACCGAGTCCGGAGTCGAACACTGAAAGGAAGAGTTGTCCCTGGACTCGGCGCGTATTGGAGATCACCGCAGCATGTCGTCGAAAGATTGCCGCAGCGTCGTGTGGGCCGACTGGCGCGGAGTCAGCTGGTTCCTCGGCCGGTTGGATCGGGTCCGTGTCGGCCGGGGTGAGATTGCCGATCTGGTCGGCGACGAAGTCGAGGCTTCTGAATGCGATTGTATCTCCGGGGGAGGAGTTTGCCGCCGACGACTTCGGTTGCTGGATCCATCGAGCTTGTAGATGTAGATCGCGCCGAAGCCCCTACTGGCGCGCCAACTGTCGATGTTTTACAACCGGAATAAATATTATGGGGCTACTCGGCGGATGGAAACTCGGTGGATTGCAAAGGAACACAGGAAATTTTATACTGGTTCAGGCCCTCGATGTGAGGTAATACCCTACGTCCAGTTTTGTATGTATTCCTTTGAGGATTATACGGTTGGTAGTTCTGATGAACTGTATGGCCGTGTGCTTCTATGAGCTCTTCTGCCCTCATGGGCGCCCTGCTCCCCTTATATACTGGGGGACAGGGTTACAAGGTAGGAGTCCCATCTCGGATTACGACTAGGAGATCTCCCCTTAGAGATATAACATACCCGACTAGGACTGTATATTCCTTTCTATAACAAGGCGAAGTCTGCCGGAATCTAGCTATATCTCTAATTTACAAGACTAGGCCCATCCTCTGTCCGAGTGGCCCATATGCTTGTCATGAGGTACCCGGGGCCCATGGCACCCACAGTGCTTACACCTAATAGGTGTATAAGCTGCGCATTTACTTTTTTCCGTTTTTGCTCTTAAATGATTACAAAAGTACTCGAGTAGCATAAATCTCGATCCGGTGAAAACTCTACTCCCATGTGCAAATTAAGACGAACCTCAAGTCCCACATCACCAGAAACGCTGCCTGGGAAAGAGCCATGAGGCCAAACCTCCCGACGCTAGGGGGCTATGGGACTAGTCGGGCAGAGTGCTTAAACGTAAGGGGTCAACTACTCGGGAAATTAATATCAAAAAAGGAGAAACACGTATTTACAATACATTGCTAAAATAACATTTTATTCGGGTGATTATGTTTCTATCATCAGATGCTACTCATGTACCGATATTTTATATTGCAGGCCCAGCTCCGGATATGCGTGACAGGAACTCAGGGCTTCGAGCTATCTCCTACTGCTCGGGGCGCTGGACAAGTCTGCTGAAAATATCACTCGGGATGCTCAAATGAGGGCACTTACCGAGTACTTGCGCGGTCGGGACGTCATCTTCCCAACTACGCTCCATGGGAGCTAACAATCGGCCCCCGGCGCCAGTCGGGGCTGTTGTACCACTCGGCTAGTAGGGTACGCCCCATGAGGGTCGCCAGCGAATCCTACGCTAATGCTAGGTTCGGTACCTTATTTGGTCGCAACTCTGTCAGGATTGGTACGCCCATGAGGGCGCCAGCCGAATCCTATGCTAATGCAAGATCATGGGTGCCTAGCTTGCTAAACTCTGTTGGGATAGGGTACGCCCATGGGTATATCTCTCTCT
>RYFJ01003957.1:0-51867 GCA_003991445.1 Oryza meyeriana var. granulata
AAAAGAGAGAGATGACATTGCTTCGCCACCTTAAACTGATGCGAGAGACAATGTGCACCGAGAAATTATGCGACCAGCATATCAATCACTCCGACCAGAATCCACCCCAATCGCAAAAGACCAAAAGCGTGGTGAATCAGATGGAGACATAGTTCTGGGACCCTGGACGACAGCGAAGACAGGCTCCGTATGGCTTGAAGGGCTTCTCTGTCGGCCTCCTGAAGGGCCGCCACCTATACCCTATCTTCTGCCATGCCTGTTCCGCCACCAAGCTTGAGTGTGTGGTAATGGCCGGTACCTCCTCCTGCTCTCATGACAGACTGGGCTGAATGGGGCCTTACCGCACCTTCGGTGCATATC
The DNA here is from genome assembly GCA_003991445.1 of Oryza meyeriana var. granulata. Taxonomy (NCBI): domain Eukaryota; kingdom Viridiplantae; phylum Streptophyta; class Magnoliopsida; order Poales; family Poaceae; genus Oryza; species Oryza meyeriana. Next base: position 361 of record RYFJ01003957.1, read on the forward strand.
CCGAAGGACTACTCATGCTCGGCCTTTTAATTTGCAGATATTTACAATCACTCTTTCGTTCTATATCACCGTGAGGCGACCGTCATCCCAGGTCCCCTCCTCTCGTCACTGCTTTGTACGAGGAAAACAGCCTATTGGTGCGTTATATCTCTAAGAGGAGGAATCCAGCCTTGGACCGTGCGAAGTGAGCAATGCGCGAGGGGAAGAGCTGGGGAGAGGCACGGCAGGTACGCGGGGGCTGTGCGGCGTGAGGGGCCTGTGGGGAATCCCCTAGCCAGTGATGGTATCGGCGCTTTCGTGTCGCGCGATACAAGGATATAGGCCTACAGGGTGCCGGGACGGAGGCTGAGGACTGTGAGGCATCGACGTTGAGCGGCGCAGAGGACAGGGAGCACGGAGGAGTGCATAAGAGCGCTCAAGGTTGATTGGTTCAGCCGTGCCATCAAAGGAATCCCCGCGCCGGTGGCGGCGGCGGAGGAGGTGAAAGGGGGCAGAATGGACATCAAGGGGTAAGAGGAATATATTAACACAAGCTCGGCCAAACGGACGGACATGGAACCGGGAGGGCCGTGACATCGTGCCCGATCGGCACGGTCCCTGGCCGGCCGCTAGCATGGCCCGTCTGGCCCCGTGCCTCCCCCGGCCAGGCACGTGCTCATGCACAGCAGGAGTCGTGGGGCCGCGTCGGAACAGCTTACCGTATAAGACGGCCCGTCGGTGCGGCACCTATCCTCTGTGTTCCTGTTGTGACCTCTGCGCATCCGGCGAGTCCCGTTTCCGCCGCCCGATGCCGAGTAGTGCCGCCCCCCATATGGCAGAGTTTATTCGGCACCCGGCGTCCCTGGTAGGCAATATTCAGGCGAGCTCTGGTCGACCTGCACCGCCAGCGTTCCGCCGCTAGCTCCGACCAAATCTACATCTCCAAGCCGATGGATCAGAACAGCAGTCACCAGCAAATTCCCATCGTCCCTCACAGATAATCTCATGGCCTCGGTCCCGCAAGGCTGGTCGTCGACTGCTCATTCGCGCGACCTCATCCACTTCGAATCTACTTGGCCGATCAGCCGAGTGCCGGTGCCGGAACAGGTCCGTGCAGTCGGTGTGACCACCACGATGGTGCAGCCTCGCGCACAATCTGTCACGGCATCGTGCGGCAGCCGCCCGATCTCCCATCATCGAGTCAAGGAAACTCTTCTCTCGGTGTTCGACTCGGATACCTTCGCGGTTGTGACGCGGCCGAGATCTCACCGCAACGCGCCTCCCCCGGCTTCCACTCCGCATACCGCCAGGGCCGCCAAGAAAGCGTAAGAGACGTCGCTACCAGAATCCGAGTCTTCCTGTTTGGCGAACTCCGAACTCGTGGGTCTCGAGACGACGGTCCGAACCCCGTGATTTCTACATAATTTGAACGAATCTTTCATCACATCATTCGATAATAGTCCGCACAGCAGTCTGCAAACCCATGTTCGGGAATCCGACCTGGAGTTCGATACGCTTGGACTAGTCAAACGCCCAAAATCTGTTGTTTTGTATTATAATTAGTGACGCCCTATCGGGAACCATGAATCCGCGTCACACTCTTAGACCGGACCGTCCGGCGTATATAATAGGGTATGGTAGGTAAAATTTCGAACAATTTTGTCTTTGCTAATTACAAAATTAATGTATCTAATTTTTTAATTTTTTTCATCTGACTTTAGTGGACCTCAAGTATCTTTTTATCGAGGGAGTGGTGAAAAAAATTATGCACATATAACAATTATTGCGATGAAAACATTATCTTGAGATGAGAGACTAAGACGAGAATAATGAGGGATTTGCAATAGGATTATTAGATAGCAGGAGGAAGATTTCATTGGATATTTTTAACCAAAATAGAAGAAATATATAGTTATGCAATTTAATATATCTGAACTTATATATGTATCACTGGGGAAAGAGAAATTAACATTCATGGCAAGCAATTTATGTGGAGTTTGATATGTCATTCAGAATTCCTACTACAGCAGATCAAGCCGACTACCAGGCGGCTAACATGGCAGAGCAGGAGGTCATTCAACCACGCAGCTGGCTCATGTAAAAAACTCAATTTTTGAGAGCAAACACAATGAGAAGAAAGGAATGCAAAAGAGCAAGCTACATGGTCAAAGGTGCCATAGCTACTAAATAACTTCACTAAACTAGAAACAATGGATGTACGCTTACTAGTTCGCGTCGAAATTTTCGTAGTGCATGAATCAACAATTCTCGCAGAATACTCATTGTCACCGAGAATCTGAGCTAAACAGAGTGGCTATCATTATTCCAGCACAATCCTTCAACCCATGTCCAATGACTCGCTTAGTATTCTCCTACGGTCTTTCGTTTGGGCTCACGTTCCTTAGCTAGCTCCCAGTCTTAACCGCAAGTAGCATTTCTACCACCTACTTTCAAACAAAACTTCGTGGCGTGCAAACTCTATGCACCGACAGTTCTGGCCTGATAACGCCGGAGATTTCTTCATGTCGTCTCTCCACTCCACTAATTCTTCCGCAAAGACTAATGGCCTAGGTTCGGATGATACCATAAGACACAAGCACATGCCGAAGCTAACATCGTGCTAGCAATCTGAGAGAGCACGGATATTAAGGGTGCGCTTTGTGTCCACACTCCACCGATTTGGGACTAGAACATTGAGAGATCTTCCTGGTTGAAGTCGATGGTGCCTACTTACAAGTAGGTGGTGCGACGCAACACTCAGTCCACCGCTCAAAGCTTCCAGGCGAAGCGTAGTGTAATGTACACTAGCTGCGGCGGGACCAAAGACGCTGTCCACCAACTGGTGCTGAAAGAAAGAAGAGGAACCAACTCAATACGGCCACCACTGCTTCCTCCAAACGCAGTCTCATGCGCGTTCAAAGGAACGGCAATTTCTCTTACCTGGACAGGTATGGGTGGGGCTCTTTGCAGTCCGAACTTCTCCTGAAACTTAGTTTGAGTAGCTTCGTCGAAATACTTTCATACACCCATTTGCTTAGAATCAGAATAATATTCATCTCTGTAAATCCCGAATGCAGATTCAATAATATTAGAAACCCGTATTTTACCTCTGAGGAAGGCACGAGAAAATACAGCATGCAAGAGAGCCAAAAAATACCAGATGTATAGCTGGAATATTCCTCCAGTATTTAAGATATTTTTGTTTCTCAGGTTGATGAAAATACTGCAGTCTAGTTAGTGGTCAACATCCCCAACAAGCTTCATGATTCTTGTTTGAACTAAATTCGTGGAGCAATCTCAAAAATTTTATGCAAAATTAACACTTAAGCCAAGATCTGCGATAATACACCCGAGAGCCAAAGGACAACCTATCGTGTGCATCATAAAATGTTCTCAAAGCAAAACAAGTCTAGGCACTAAAGGTTATCTCTGTCCTACACATGCCAAGACTGTTCTGTCAGTAGCGTTGCCCGTCACTTGTACAACGATTCTTGGAGCAGGCAAGAAAACAGTTAGTATATTTGTATGGCAAAGACATGTTTCAACATTAAATAGTCGAGTTCCACCGATGGTCATCCCCCATCCCGTTTGAACTTGCTAATGGACGCTTGTCTGATGGTTTTTAAGCACCGCATAAATATATGGTGGCTACTCGGGTGGCTTGTCAAGGAACAAGGGAGATTTTTACTGGTTTCAGGCCTCGATGTGGGAGTAGATACCCTACGTCCGAGTTGGTGGTGCTTATTGTCTTTGAGGATTGTGGTGGTGATTCTGTGATATGCGACAACTAAACACAAGCTCAAATCCTGCCGACACCTCCATGGGGCCGGCCTGCCACTTCCCCTTCTAATATCAGAACGCTAGGGAGGGAGAGCTTAGGTTGGGTACCAAGGTAGATGTCCCCAATCCCGGCGGAGTTACCCACTAGACGCCAGATTCCCCTTAGAGATAATAACGTAATGTCTGAGACAGTCCGAGCCTCCTTCCTCCCGACGTATAGGACGTCGTATTATCACTTCCTGGTTCCTGATATCAAGCAGACAGAAGATCGGCTGATATGATTGCTATTTTCTCTGGAGTTATAAGGGTTTCCCCAAGCTACGAGTGAGGACCAATCTAAGTACCATCGATAGTGCACGAGTGTGGCTAACATCATGCTTGTCAATGAAGTACCCTGCCGGTGCACCATGGGCATTCTCTACGAGGTTAGCCCCCCAGCAAGTACCGACCTTATAGTTGAGTCGGAAGTGACCCAAAAGCTTGATTGGCTCCAAAAACGTCTGCTCGACGTTGCTCTCCCACGCGCTGGAGTCTTCCGAGGCATTGCTCCCCGATGTCTGGCTGCTTCGTGTCGTCATATGTGGCTGCTGTTGTACCTCCCCAGGGTCCTTGCTTCATGTTAGACTCTGGCAGGCCGAGGCTGCCAATACCACGGGCCTCCCATCGCTCAGATTGAATTGGCGATATAGTGGACTGGATATAGGGACGCCTATTAAGGTGTAGCCCCCGATTATGCTCGCTATTTAGTGGTTAGAATCAAAAGCGAAATCTAATCTGCAACATTGTAAGCTCACCAAAAGACTTCTTACACCCTTGGCTAGTAACTTCTGCCCGAAGTAGGAGCCATCTTGCGTCTGACTGATCAACAACTTGAGACCTTCTGATATTCCAGTTTGCAGTAGTCACAACGGAAGAATAAACGTAGGTATATATATCTCGTTTTCTGTGACTGCTCATCAAGAAGGAGGTTTAGTCGTGCAAAAGAAGAATTCGTACTAATTGACTCTATCGCACCTTCGATGTAATGTACGGGATCTGTGTTTATAGGGTCTTAGTAGTTGAGTAGCACGGATGTCTATCTCGGTCCATATGGGACCTTCAAGCGTCATGTCAGCGGTCAGAAAAGGACGTCAGGGAGGGATCTTTTCTGTATTAAGTTCTTTCGGACCGAAGTAGTATTGAACGGCATATCGAATCTCATTCACGCAAACTGGCGGCTCATCAAAATGGTCAGCTCTAGATTGCGAACACAAGGTGTTTTATATGTATTTCCATGGTGGAAGCTAAAGCGTCCGCGCATTCGGGAAGTAACTTCGGCACACTGTACGAGCCTGGACAGATAATCAGTTTATAGTCCTCTTCTGTTCCTGAGTATGTGCACTACTCGAGTTAGACTCACCGCCGCGGTCCCATGTCAGCGGAATGAGATTTCTTGAAAGTAAGATCTCTTCACCTGAGTGTGAACCTAGCTCGAAAGGACCCTGCAGAGGTAGGCGACCGATAGCCGCGTCATGTTAGCTGGGAATAAATTGCTGCTGCGGATCCAGGAGACGCGTGCGCTAACTATTGTGGGTTGGCAACCACGCTAACTATACAAGGTTAGGCGCCCAGGGTTTCAATTACTTTGTGGCTGTCGTCAGTACCACTGTTGAAAAAATAAATCCATTACGTGGTTAGGTGTACTCGAGAGAGATACCTGCATCTCCAATTTTAATGAAGACGCAGCTTTTATTCTTGTAAGGATGTATCCGAGACCGGTGGATAAGACAGAATACCAAACATATATGTTTAGCAAATAAGGCTTCTCATGAAGTCATATCTGTTTAGCTCATCGGTTCCTGTGGTAGCACCAGCGCTTAATTTCAACTCAACCTGCGGGCGGCCCACATGGAGCATGCTACTGTGGAACTCATATCTTGGGGTGGCTGCTACCAAATAAGGCCGGCCTGAGCCGACCTATCCAGCATAGCTCTAGAGAAGTAATCATCCATCGCATGTCAGGATGAGTTTTTTGGTGTTGGTAACCGCGATCAGCCAGAGAAATTTAATTCGCAAGCCTTTCCGACTTACGTTCTGGATGCAAACTGGTTTGCCAGCGTGCCTGAGTGGGTAATAATGCAGGATTCTGCTTGCCCTCCTCAGGTTGACATCGACAGTGGGCATGAGAACTCCGGATGCACTTTGACGATATAAGTCTTTTGACTTGGGTAAAGCCGAACAAGGTAGCCCGAACTTGCATTAGCAGAGGGTTCGGCTGGCGACCCTCATTGGGGCGTACCCTATCCAACAGAATTATAAGCCAAGCTAGGCACACGAACCTTGCAATTAGCATAGGAATTCGGCTAGCGAACCACTCAATGGGGCGTACCCAACTGACAGAACCAGTTGACCAAATAAGGTACCCGAACCAACTAGCAATTAGCGTAGGATTCGGCTGGCGACCCTCATGGGGCATACCCGCTATTTAGCCGAGTGGTTATACAGCCCCCTGATCTGGCGCCGGGGGCGATTGTTGGCTCGCATGGAGGCGTAGTCGGGAAGATGACGTCCGACTGGCAGCAAGTACTTCGGTGAGTAGCTCTCATGGAGTCATCCGAGTAGGTATTTTTGGCAGACTTGGTCCAGCCCCCGGCGTAGGAGATGGGCTCGCAGCCCTGGAGTTCCCTGTCCACGCGTATCCGGAGCTGGAGCCTGCAATATAAAGATGTCGGATGAGTAGCATCTGATGATTGGAAAATAATCACCCGAATAAATGTATTTTACAATGTATGTATACGTGTTCTCCTCTTTTTGATATTAATTTCCTCGAGTCAGTTACCCCTTACGTTTAAGCAACTCTGCCCGAGCTAGTCATAGCCCCCCTAGCGTCGGGAGTTGGCTATGGCTCTTTCCAGGGCCACGCGTTTTGGGTGACTTTGAGTTCGTCTTACATGGAGCAGAGTTTTCACGGATCGAGAATTTATGCTACTCGAGTACTTTTGTAATCATTTTAAGAGCAAAAACGGGAAAAAAGTAATGCGCATCTTAATACACACTAATTAGGTGTAAAGCGGATTGTGGCACTAGCAAGTGGCCGAGTGAGGAGAATGTTTATCCAGAAAGCGACTTTAGCTGTTCCGTATTTGGGATGGGGATGCATCCTCGTGTTTGAGCTGTGAGCCCCCAAGCATGTCCACTATGTTGTTCTGATAATTCCTCAGTGTTGAAGGTCGAAAGCGGTTGTGACCGACTGCACATATGGAGCCGTCTGCTTTGCGTTTGCGATTTCCAGCTTTAAGTCGGGACCGCGTGGTTCGGTGCCGCCTGTTTCTTCTGTCAGGGTGACTTGTCATCGAGGTCTCGGCAACAGCGTGGGCCGAGTCGGCGTACTTGTTTGCCATGTCGAATAGGGCCTTGAACAGAGTTGGGAGGCTTCCGCGGTGAAATTGGTCCGATGAACGAGGTGTCTTTGGACTCCTTTTCGAAAGGCGGCGATGACGACCTCGATCCTTGACGTTTGGGATTGAGTTCTTCTTCTCAGAAAACCTTCTTGATGAAGTCACGAAGAGACTTCGTTCTTACCTTTGATGCAATGATAATAAGTCGTCATCGGAAGAGATGGCGATCTCGTATGTTCCCGTGGAAGTTGGCGATGAAGCGTTTCCGGAGTTCTCACCCAGGAGTCGATTGATTGCTTGGGAAGTGCGCTACTAGCATGGTCCTCGCTGAGTCGTGCTAAAGCGACTGGGAGGTAGTTTACCAATGACTTTTCTGATTTCCCCCAGCTGGCTCGAATGCCAAGTGTAGACCGTGGAGCCAGGACCTCGGGATTAAGTCTTGCCATCGTAAAATGCTTATTTGTTGATGGCTGTAGGCTTGAAACTTGACGGCCAGTCGACTTGTTGTAGCTCCTGAGTGAAGGCGGTACTCTTTACCCGAATCGTCTCAATCATGAGGACTGCCGACCCTACCGACTACATCGGCGGCGAAAACGCGCTCGTAAGTGGAGGCGAATTGCTCGTTCTCGTCTCCAGTTGGCGTTGCTCGTCTTCTTCTCTCGTTTTGCGGCGCCGAGGAGGCCATTAATGTCTTGCTGGAAGGTCGCCCGCACAGTCGGTCTCGGAGGTCCTGGCTGTCCCGACGGGTCGCTTCGACGTTGCCGGTTGTTGTGGTTGCCGAGTGACGTCTGGCTTGACTCCGCGTGCTGCCGACTAGAGCCGGCCGCTCGACGTCGCGTTTGAGGTGGATGAGACTGCCGCTGGGGAAGTTGATTGACTGGTCAGTACGAGTGTGTTGCCCGACTGTTGGTATTGCTGCTGACATGCGGCAGCGGTAAGCATGGCTTTATCCTTGCGATCGTCGGGGGTGGCCTGGTGATCAGGCCCGACCTGGACCGTGTCCAGTAGGGTTTACGGCTGCCACGACGTTCTGCTGTGGCGTGACGAAGACGTTGTGGTCGCCGACTTTTGTTTGGAGGGTTACTCTTATAGTTTTGCTGAGCGTTCGTCCCAGCCTGCGTAGGCCGTCGTTGTGGGCGTGCAGGCGTCTTGTTTTTTTTCTTCCCCTGTTGTTCTCGGCAGACGGCAGGCCTCCTCCTCTTGTTTTTCGTGTAGTCGGCGTGATTCCTGAGTAGGAGTAGAGCCTTTGGATGCCATGAAGATTTCTCGTGGCGGAGTGAAGCTTGCCGAGCTGGTATCCGACTTGGAGTCGGAATCCGACTGGGAGTCGTAGTCCGACTGAGAGTCGTAGTCGGAATAGTTGAAGGGGGTGATTGTAACTCCGAGGAGCCTTCCCTAGATCCGATCTCAAGCGGCTCGGAGCCCGTATCCGAGTCGAACTCCAGGGGATCGGGTTTTGCCGCGTCGGATGTAGATTGTAGATATCCGCGGCGTCGCCGAGTCCGAACGGGAAATTTGACGATCTCTTCCTTCTCGACCCGATTCGGCTGGCTCAGAACGAGTCCGAGTCGAACACTGGAAGGAAGAGTTGTCCCTGGACTCGGGCGTATTGGAGATCGCCGCAGCATGTCGTCGAAGATTGCCGCAGCGTCATGTGGGCCGACTGGCGCGGAGTCAGCTGGTTCCTCGGCGGGGGCCTTGGATCGGGTCCGTGTCGGCCGGGGTGAGATTGCGATCTGGTCGGCGACGAAGTCAAGGCTTCTGAATTGCGATTTGTATCTCCGGGGGGGATTTGCTGCCAGTCGAACTTCGGTTGCTGGATCCATCGAGCTGTACGATGTAGATCGCGCCGAAGCCCCTACCTGGCGCGCCAACTGTCGATGTTTTTACACCGGCAATAAATATAATGGGGCTACTCGGCGGATGGAAACTCGGTGGAAAGTTGCAAAAGGAACACAGGGGATGATTTTATACTGGTTTCAGGCCCTCGATGTGAGGTAATACCCTACGTCAGTTGTGGTGTTTATTCCTTTGAGGATTTGTGGTGGTGATTCTGGTGAACCAACTCAACCTGCCCTCATGGGGCGCCCTGCCTCCCCTTATATACTGGGGGACAGGGTTACAAGGTAGGAGTCCCCATCGGATTACGACTAGGAGATCTCCCCTTAGAGATATAACGCACCCGACTAGGACTGTATATTCCTTTCTATACAAGGCGAAGTCTGCCGAATTTAGCTATATCTCTAATTACAAGGCTAGGCCCATCCTCTATCCGAGTGGCCCATATGCTTGTCATGAGGTACCCGGGGCCCATGGCACCCACAACGCTTGTCCGAAGCGATGCAGAATCGCTTGAAGGTCGCAAGTCGAGGATTGGAACCATTCAGCCATGTTATGGCTTCACGGATAGAATCGAGATATATAGTTATTCTTTTAAAACCGGATTTAACTATAAGATTAATAACATGGCAAGCACAATGTTGATGTAAAAGAAATGATTCAGCATAAGCATTGAATAAAGGCTGCAAAATTTTCATTGCTTTGGAATTTGTAGCTGCATTATCTAGAGTTACTGCAAATATTTTATTTGTGATGCCAAAATCCTCACAAACTCTAGAAATTCGTTCAGCAATATTTTCTACATTATGTGAGACATCAATTAATTTTAAAGCTATTACTCTTTTTTGTAGCTCCCATTCATCATCAACATAATGAGCAACTACACTAATATAGTCTTCCTTAGCCCTACCACTCCAAATATCAGATGTGATACTAATAGAAAATGTGCAAGTAGCAAATAATTGTTTAATATTATCCCGGCCTTGGTTGTAAACATTCACCAAGTCCCGGGTTGTAGTTTGTCTACCAACAGCTTGAAACCTAGGATTATGAGCAGTTTTAATGTAAGTCTCAAATGCAGGAGACTCACCAAAGTTTAGGGGTAGATCCTGTCTAGCAATTAAACGGGTAAGGGAATCTCGTGCTACCTGAGGATTATACTCCCATGAACGTACCGTACCGTTCGGATTGAGTACCAGTTGCTGCTGTGTTAGCTGGTAACCATTGCTTCTTCGCACACGCCTCAGCATGCCGCCTCAAATGCCCTGTTCCACCAGAAGATTTTCCAGAGAGTTTAGTTTTACAAATTTTACATTTTGTGTAAGTTACCTCCCTTCCATCCGCGGCGCTGTCCGGGCCCGGGTGCGCCACCCGTGCCCGGGTGCGTCTTTCCCGGGCCTGGGTGCGCTTCCCCGGGTGCGCCACCCCGTGCCCAGGTGCGCCTCACCCGGGTGCGCCACCCTGTGCCCGGGTGCGTCTTCCTTGGGCCCGTGTTCCGAGGACATTCCCCGGCCCCGGGACCCACACGCACGGTCCCGGGGCGCGTTCCCTGGGAGCGCACCAGCTCCCCAACTACCCGCATTAATGGCGAGACGACGGGGCGCCTCTTGCCTGTCTCCCGACAGAGAGCGGAGCCATACGCTGTCACATCTCCATAATCTGGTCGCCCGCAGCAGCCGAGCGGCAAGACCACCAGACAAGCTCTGCCACAGCCGGCCGCGGCAGCCGAGCGGTAAGACGACCGGATGTGCTCTGCACAGCCACCCGTAGCGGAGCGACGTGCCGACAAAACGTGCAGCACAGACCCCGGCATGGCAACAGCGGACCAGCTCCAACCGCCCGCAGCAGTCGAACAAGCGGCGACTAGATGTCCCTCCGGCACGGCGTGGCAGGCGGCCGCGTGCGTGCGACAGAGACGAATGGTAGCTAGCTTCCTCTAAGCATGATTTCCAGGCACTGTGGACTCCCTTTGGCGATAAAAGGTGGATCCATGCCCGGCTGAAAGAAAAGGAAAAAGCTTCAGGATTAGCAGTGACTAAGGGCTCTCTGGCTAGGACCTGCTCTCTAGCTCACACTCTCGCTACTGTTCGTCTTCCTCAGCTCCGGCCGCGAGCCGAGTTCACCTTGTAACATAGCAACCCATATTCATTTCTCCCAGATAGCCAAACACACAGGAGTAGGGTATTACGCCTCTGTGCGGCCCAAACCTGTCTACGCCTCCTGTCTCTCTTTTGTGCCATCGTTGGGATTCGGACGGTCCGATCCTTGAACGGACGGTCCGAACTCCGCTATCTCTCAGCTCGGGCCCCCGGCTCCCGAGCATTGATTGATCCATTCTTCCACCGGACGCCGCATTCGCCTGAGAACCACTCCCCTGGCCGAACCTCAAAGGGGGGTCACCAGACTTCCCGCCGTCGGAGTTTCATCCTTCGACAGCTGGTGCGCCAGGTAGGGGGAGTTTCTCTTCCAGGCGGTACGCCGGCGTCCCTGACGCCGACACCCATCATGGCAGAAGGCCATCGCCCACGGGACTCTGACGAGGAGTCCGGTGGTTTCACCCCGCCGGGCGACGCTAGCCCTGCGGCGAGTCGGCCACACTTCCCATCTTCATCTTCCTGGGCACGCGCCACGCGCGCCGCGCGGACCGAGTTCGCCCGGAGGCGACCCGGTGGCGCGGCCTCGGCACCTGCCCTTGCGGAGGGGTCCGGCAAGTGCCCCGCCGGGTCTGCCACAGCCTCGACCATGAGGCGCGAACGGGCACGCCGCACCACGGCGCGCCGAAGCGTCAACTTCCAGTCGGCAACTCCACAGGGAGCCCTCTTGGCGACAGAGGCCCTCCTGCGCCACCCTCCGGCATTCACCGGGAGCGGCGTTGGCTCAATGAGGTCGCTGACTTAGTAGGCGCGGCCCATCTCCGGCTCGCTGCCGACAGCTCTGCAGGGGCTCGGAGTGCCGACTGCACGGCCTCTAGCGTGAGCCGGTCCTCCGCCCTGAACCAGGATCAGACCCGGGGCGCGATGCCTCGCGTCACGACCGGGGCCAAGAAGGGCACGGGTGACCTCCACAATCGGCTGAACCGGTTGCGGACCCGTGAGGACTCCCGGGTCACTTTGGAGCGGCAGCGTGAGCGGCGCGCGGACGCCGCCAGGCGCCCCAAGGCCCAAGCCTCCAGCTCCAACCCACCAATGGGAAGCCGTCGTCCATCGCCCGAGCCTGCCCAGCACGGCGCCTCGGGTTGCCTGGCCCTCTCCCCAGGCCTCCGGCAGGTGCGCTGGCCGGCCAAGTTCCGGCCCAACCTGCCGGGGAAATACGATGGTTCCGTTGACCCGACGGAGTTCTTGCAGATATACACCACCGCCATCCAGGTGGCAGGCGGAGATGAGATGGTGATGGCGAACTACTTCCCCGTCGCCCTCAAGGCCCAGGCTCGCTCCTAGATGATGAACCTCCCCGAGGGGTCCATCTACTCGTGGGAGAATCTTTGCCACCAGTTCGTGGCAAACATCCAGGGCACCTTCCCGCGTGTTAACACCAAAATTTGGTAAGGCCCTGTATCAGATTCGGTCAAGAGGATAGCTGCAGTCAACTAACGGAAATTGATCCAGAAGCGGGCCGAATCAGGGAAGGAGCCGTGAAGACCGCACGTGGCCGTTAATTACTATGTTTATTAGGCAAGGATTTATCTCTTTAGGAAACCTGACCCCGTGTTTAGTCGGGTCTTGTTAACATTTATTCTGTAATTAGGAAACCTTATATCGTGTCCAATAAGGACTCATGTTAACTCGGGGTATAAATACGTATGCCCGGGTGTTGTGTAAATCTATCTACAATCAGATCAATAAAATTCAGCGCATCGCCACCCCTTCGACGGGTTCTTGCTTCTCGAGCCGGGCTGCATCGGTTAAGTTCGACCTCCAGCGAGAGGGTAAGTCTTGTCACCCCGGCTACCTATTAGCTAGGACTTCCTCGGTTAGGTCCGATATTCTAGTCGGTTTATGGTAGTCGGCTTACCACGATATACTTATTTTATCTATGGCTGCATCAGTTCAGTTTGATCTCATAGGTTGATTAGGTATATCACATCACGCGTGCATAGATTGTATCGGCCAACTGGGTGTAACTTATCGACAGTTTGTGCTGCATCGGTTAGGTCCGACCTACTAAGCTGCCCCGATAAGTTATTCATGCTAGGTCGATATTTTCTATGCAAGCGTCTTATCGGAATGTATAGCCAATAAGTTATCTCGTTTTATATCACAATCGCATTAGATTTATCGGCTTGTCGAAGTCCTGTTATTGTTACCAGTCTGTGCTGCAACGGTTGGGTCCGATCTACTAGATTGATGATAATAACTTTACTCTTAGTAAGCCGATGGGTTTTATGCGATGTTTTATCGGAGTGCTTAGCCGATAAGTTATCTCTTAAACACAGCCGATTATATTGCTCGTTATGCATTTTTTTTTTGCCTGCATTATTGTTACAATCGGCTAAGGCCCAGCCGATTAGTTCACTATGCCGATTCGAGCACGAGCACAAATAGGTTCCCGGGCACGGGCTCAGGTAAGTTCCCGGGCACGATCAGCAGGCGAGGACCCGGGTGCGAGCATGATCGGCAGGCGAGGACCCGAACGCGAGCACGAGAAAGGGCTCAGGTACTGACGCGAGCAGCACCATCGCGGCGAAATCAGTAATTTTAATCATAATCAGCTGGAGTTTATTTAATCTACTTATTTTTACATCCTGCCTATTTGCTTTATAAGTTTACAGCCGATTTCTGGGCATCTCTTCAATGATCGGCTAGCTTAATATTTATTTATTATTATTAACATTTATTCGTGCCATCATCGGCTTCCAGTCGATGTATAAGTGCTATAGTTTATATCGGCCATCGGCCGATGAGACGAGTCCAGATCGGCTTACAGCCGATTGGCTCATGAATCTGACATTTCTTTCCTTGTCAATTGCAGAGTCAAATTGACTGGCACGCCTACGAACCTCAAGAATTTAGGACCTACACTGGAGTGAAGAAAATCTCCCAGGCCTTCGCGTGTCACCAAGACGCCGAGCGGCCCCCGGCGGTTTTTCGGCGTCAACACGTTTTTGGCACGCCTGGTGGGACACGAAGTTTCAACACAAGTGTTAAACTTGGAATTTCAACATGGCCAGAAAAGACATCAAACCAGACAACAATGTGATTCCGGTCAATATAGAAGATTTGACAGACGAGCAAAGGCAGCTAGTCGAGCAGAATATGGCCACTTTTCAGAAGCTTTGCTTGGAGTCCTTCAGCATGACAAGGCAAGGGTCGATTCAGAAGACGCAGTTTCCAAAACCAGTTCTGGTTGGTGAATCGAGCCGCACACCACCTGAGAGTCCACCAATAAAACCATTCAGGAGATGGTAAATGAAGCGGTGCATCACGCGCTCATTAATCAGTCCGGGATCTTGGTGAACACGCTTCATAATCTTATAAAGAAGACGGTGGATGGGTCAATTATTCAAGAACCTACTCGAGGTCCGGTTTACCTCCCACCAAAGATTGAGCCAAACCGAGGTGATTACAACATCAGTAGGGATGTACCGGAAAACCTGTTTACCCAGAACCATGCTGGGGGGCAACAGGATATTCCTGCTGGATATCATCGATCTGCTTATTACGGGGGATATCAGCAGAATTACCCAGGTGGTTTTGTCGATTCAGGTAGTTATCAAAGGGATTACCCTAGACAGAATCGGCAGCCGACTCCACCTATACAGTATCAGCAGGACAACCCGAGGGAAGAAGATTTATCAACTAGGGTTGCGGAAATAGTGAGGGAGCAGTTTGGGATCAAGCCAAAGGAGCAGACCTTTATGTATCGGCGTCCATATCCCGAGTGGTTTGACAGAGTCCCATTGCCACACCGATATAGGGTCCCAGATTTCTCTAAGTTCTCAGGGCAAGACAGCACATCTACAGTAGAACATGTCAGCCGATTTCTAGCACAATGCGGAGAGGCATCGGCTGAGGAAGCTCTGAGAGTAAGGTTTTTCCCCTTATCGCTATCAGGATCGGCTTTTACATGGTTTTCTTCATTGCCACCGAATTCAGTTCGGGGATGGGCCGATCTAGAGAAACAGTTTCATAAATACTTCTTTGCTGGAATCCATGGATGAGACTGACAGATTTAACATCGGTTAGACAGAGACCAGATGAAACAGTACCGGAGTATATTCAGAGGTTCCGGGACGTTAGAAACCGATGTTATAGCTTGAATCTGAGTGACGGACATCTGGCCGACTTAGCTTTCCAAGGTCTTTTAGCGCCAATCAAAGAGTGGTTTTCATCACAGGAGTTCGAGTCCTTGGCGCACCTGGTACAAAAGGTATCGGCTCATGAAAGCCGGTTTCAGGAGGCGAAAAAGGAAAAATACCAGAAAAGGGTTGCTCAGGTTCAGATTTATTCATCGGACTCAGACGATGAGGGATCCGATGCTGAAGTTGGATTGGCGGAGTGGGCTAGGAACAAAAAACCAGTATCATGCCCATGGGTCAAGGATATCGGTAAGGAAGAACGGTATGACTTTGACATCAATAAAGCCGATAAAATCTTCGACCTGCTATTACAAGAGAAACAGATACGCGTACCTAACCATGAAGCTTCCCGGTCCCTCGGGCCCGATTACAGTCCTCGGGGACGTGAAGGCGGCCCTCTTGTGCGCCGAGCAGCGCGCGGCCGACATCGCCCCAGCCGCTCCCGACACCGCGGACGGCGTGGGGTCCTCGCTGCTCCGTGCCCCCAAGCCGCGCATCGTCGCCACCGATGCGGAGCTGGTCAAGGTGGTCGCCCTCGGCGATGACCCGTCATGGACCGTCAAGATTGGCGGTTCGCTTGCTGGCAAATAGGAAAGCGTGCTCGTCTCCTTCCTCCGGGCAAATCCCGACGTCTTCGCTTGGCAACCGTCGGACATGCCCGGGGTCCCTACGGAGGTGATTGAGCACCGCTTGGCCGTCTGCCCGGTCTCGCGCCCCGTTCGGCAGAAGGTACGACGACAGGCCCCGAAGCGCCAAGCCTTCGTCCGCAAGGAGATCGACAAACTTCTCGCTGCCGGCTTCATCCACAAAGTCGTCCACTCGGAGTGGCTGGCCAACCCAGTCGTCGTCCTTAAATCCAACGGAAAGCTGCGAATGTGCATAGACTACACCGACCTCAACAAGGCTTGCCCCAAAGATCCATTCCCTCTGCCGCGCATAGACCAGATAGTCGACTCCACCGCCGGGTGCGACCTCTTGTGTTTTCTTGACGCTTAGGCAGGTTACCATCAGATCCGCATGGCAGAGGAGGATGAGGAAAAAACCTCTTTCATTACCCCCAAGGGGGCCTTTTGTTATATGCGCATGCCTTTTGGATTGAAAAATGCTTGTTCAACATTCCAGCGTGCTGTCCGTGTAACATTCGAATCGCAGCTAGGTCGCAATATGGAGGCCTACGTCGACGATTTGGTCCTGAAGTCGCGCGACCGCGCCACTCTGCTCCATGACTTGGCCGAGACGTTCAGCAACCTTCGTTGCACGAGGATGAAGCTGAACCCGGACAAGTGCGTCTTCGGGGTCGCGGCCGGCAAGCTCCTCGGGTTCCTCGTGTCGAGCCGCGGCATTGAGGCGAACCCGGAGAAGATAGCGGCAATCGACTGCATGCACCCCCCGACAAAGTTTCGGGAGGCCCAGAAGCTGACCGGATGCGTGGCCGCGCTAGGTCGCTTCATCTCCAGGCTCGGGGAGCGCGCCCTCCCCCTGTTCAAACTTCTAAAGAAAACCGGGCAGTTCACCTAGACCGGCGAGGCCGAACAAGCCCTTGACGAGCTCAAGAGGTACCTGACTACGCCCCCTGTCCTCGTGATGCTAGCACCAGAGGAGCCCTTGTTGCTCTACATCGCGGCAACCCCGCAGGTGGTGAGCGCGGCGCTCGTCGTCGAGCGCCCCTTACCAGACGGGGCGCGAGTACCCGGACCGCATCGCCTTGGCAAGAGCAGGTCTGGGGAAGTCGCCCCGATACATCCCACATCCAAGATCAGGCCGCCGGATCCCGACACATATCAAACTACATTTCAGTCCGGGGCCCCCAGGTCCCAGGCACATATTCGAGCAGGGGCACAGGTTCCTGGGACCATGTCCCGGAATCCGCTCCTCGAGCCCGACACCGCGGAGCCCGAACAAGAGCAGCCTCGCCAAGGCGAGTGCGGGCCTAGGAACGTGGCGCCCGGAATAACCTCAACATTATCACAACCAGATGGGGCGCAAGTACCCGAACAGCATCGCCTTGGCGAGAGCAGGTCTGGGGAAGTCGTCCCGACACATCCCATATCCATGCCCAGGCCCCCGGATCCCGGCACATACCACACCGCATTCCAGCCGGGGCCCCCGGGCCCCGGGTCTACATGTCCTCCCGGCCACGAGAGCTCGCTCCCTTCCGGGGGAGTTGAACCCGGGCCACCGGCCCCCGTCGGGCTGAGATCGGGGAACACGCAGCAGAGGCTGGTGTACTTTGTCAGCGAGGTACTCCGCGACGCCAAATCACGCTATCCCCAGGCGCAGAAGATGCTCTACGCGGTTCTCATTGTGTCCAGGAAGCTTCGCCACTACTTCCAGGCGCACAAGGTATCAGTGGTCACCTCCTTCCCCCTCGGGCAGATACTGCATAACCGGGAGAGGACGGGTCGCATTGCCAAGTGGGCGGTCGAGCTCGCCGAGTTCGACCTCCATTTTCAGGCACGCCATGCCATTAAAAGCCAAGTCCTGGTGGATTTTCTAGGAGAATGGATGCCGGGGCCCAAGCCGGATCCTGTGCTTGACGCCGGACCCCCGGCCCCCGAGCTGGCTCCCGATCTACGCCTTTGCTGGACGATGAACTTTGACGGCTCTTGCGCCAGGCGGGCCTTTGTCCCTAGCGCCGGAGCCGGGGTCGTCCTCGTGTCACCCACCGGGGATGAGTTCCGCTTCGTCGTCCACCTCAACTTCGGAGCCACCAACAACATGGCCGAATACGAGGGTCTTCTCGCCGGCCTTCGGGCCGCGATCGCCCTCGGGGTGCGACGGTTGTGCACCCAAGGCGACTCGGAGCTCGTCATCAACCAGGTGTCCAGGGAGTACCAGACTCTGGACCCCCAACTAGCCACGTATGTGGACGAAGTGCGGAGGCTCGAACGCCGCTTCGACGACCTCAGGCTGCGCTACGTCCCTCGCAGTCGCAACCTCGCCGCCGACGAACTCTCAAGGCTGGCTTCCTCGCGGGCGCCGGTTCCCTTGGGGGTGTTCCAGGAAGCCCTCGAAGCCCCCTCAGCGCGCTCACCCCGGACCTTGGGGACCGCCCCCGAGCCCGGGTCCGAGCCAGATACACGCTCCCTGCCTCAGGATTCGCTCCTCGTGGCCGCGTCTAGCGCACCTTCCTAGATGCAGGAAATCCGGGCCTATCTACTCCGAGCGCATTTCCCCGAAGATGATGCGGAAGCAGAAAGGATCCCTCGCTTGTCCAAGCGCTACGTCATGGTAGAAGGCGACCTCTACCGGCGTGGCGCCAACGGCGTCCTGCTCAAGTGCATCCCGCGTGACTCCGGCGTCGAGATCCTCGTCGACATGCACGAAGGGGAATGTGGCAGTCACGCCGCATTTCGATCCCTGGTCGGTAAGGCTTTTCGACAAGGATTTTATTGGCCTACAGCTTTGTAGGACGCGTTCGACCTCGTCCAGCGCTGCCGCGCGTGCCAGTTTCACGCCAAACAGAGCCACCAGTTGGCACAAGCACTCCAGGTGATCCCCCTATCTTGGCCCTTCGCGGTCTGGGGGCTCGATATCCTCGGCCCCTTCCCCCGGGCAGTCGGAGGTTATTGGCATCTGTATGTCGCCATCGACAAGTTCACGAAGTTGCTGGAGGCGTTCCCCATAATCGACATCGACAAGCATTCAGCGCTCAAGTTCATCCAGGGAATCACCAGCCGCTTTGGAATCCCCAACCGCATTATCACCGACAACGGCACACAGTTTACTAGCGAGCTCTTCGGCGAATACTGCTCCGATGTCGGCATCAAGCTCTGCTTCGCCTCCCCTGCCCACCCTGCCAGCAATGGGCAGGCTGAGCGAGCGAACGCCGAGATCCTGCGCGACCTAAAGACAAGGTCCTACAACGACCTCAAGAAACATGGCGTCAAGTGGATCGACGAGCTCCCAGCGGTCTTGTGGGCGAATCGTACCACACCAAGCCGGGCGACCGGGGAGACCCCGTTCTTCCTGGTGTACGGGGCTGAGGCCGTTCTGCCGTCAGAGCTCACCTTCGGCTCCCCCCAGGTGCAGCGCTACAGCGACAACATCGACCATGACAACATGCAGCTCGACAACCTCGACTTCCTCGAGGAACGGAGACGGCGCGCCTCGCTCCGAGTCGCCCGTTACCAGCAGAGCCTTAAGCGTTATCACCAGCGTAAGGTCCGGGCCCGATCACTCCAAGTCGGGGACCTAGTCCTCCGCCGTGTCCTCACACGTGCCGGAAAGAATAAACTTTCCCCCATGTGGGATGGCCCCTTCCTGGTGATCGGTGTCTCTCGGCCGGGCTCGGTAAGACTGGGCCAGGAAGATGGGACCCCACTTCCCAATCCCTGGAACATCGAGCACCTTCGCAAGTTTTATCCGTAAACATATCCTGTAAGTCGCGGGGAGCTCGGGCCAGCGTCGGTTTCCTCCAAAACTCAATGCTGGCCGGGGGCCCCCATATGTATACACTTTACATAAGCAGCATTTTTAATATCCTTCCAGGCCCCGTCCTTTTCGTCTTTTTCCGTGTGTTACGTTCGTGGCAGTCTCACCCCGTGGAGGCATAATCGGGCCGCGCCCGTGCAGCGGCCGGATTTTGCGCATTATCATCAGTCCCCTACCAACGAGCTACCGTATCCCCTCCTGCTAAACCCTGGACGTTGTCCAAGCCCCGGCTTGTGGTGCCCCGCCTGGTTGGCTTTGGGCTAGGTTTTTTCCGGAGGTAGGGGGTGAAATGCTTATGCGTGATCTTTTCCACCGCACGGTTGCGACCACGAGGACGCCTTCGGGAGGTGGTCGATGCCACGATTCGTAGCATGGAGTGGACGAGGGAACGAGCCAAATACTCTCACAATTCATCGTGTGCAGATTAGACCAATTCTCAGCAGGATCAGGCAGCCTCCCGCGAGGGGGGAACGGAGTTCGGACCGTCCCCTTGGGAATCAGACAGTCCGATTGCCTACGGTCGGATTGACCTAACCGTCGCCATAAATCGGACCGTCCGCTTGGGAACCAGACCATCCGTTTGCCTACGCTCGGACCGTCCCCTCAACAATTGGACAGTCCGGACTGCCCCGATCGAGACTTAACCGCCCCAGGGACCGAATTCCCGGGGCGAGAAGGCTGCGCTGGGCCCCAGAGGGGGGGGGAGGCTTAAGCGCTGTGAGCGATCATGGCTGACGGCGCTCGGATTCGGACGACACCCGGAGCTCGGCGTTCCCGGGCCCGGAATACCAAAATGAACAACAACAAATATTGAGCCTTCAGGGCACGAAGGCCCGAACAACACAATAAGCAAAGGTACGAAAATATAAACATGATTATATACGTATACAAATATCTCTCTTTGTACAAGACAGGCAAAATCGGAGCGCAAGCACGAGCGAGGCCCAGAGATGTCGTCGCACGGGGGGAGGTCACCGGTGTACTTCAGACCGGACCCGGGCGGCGTCAGAAGGGGGCGCTCGGGGGCGTGGAGGGCCCCCGGGCCCTGAAGGCGGCCGCGGATGGTGTCAGAAGGAAATCGACGCCTCCCTCGGACTTCTCGTCAGGCATCGGCTCCACAAGGTGCTCGCCGCGGTCGAGGAACCCTGATGCGGGGCAGCGGCTCGGCCACAGCTTCCTCGCGCGCGGCGACCTCACACCCCCGAGACGTGAGCCCGGCCTCTTGGACCCAGACACGTTCCTCCCGGGAGAACGTTTCCTTTTTTCCGCGCCTCCATCTCAGACCAGGCGTGGGAGGCCTCGTCGGTGGCAAATCCGGTGGCGGCCTCCGATCGGACAACGCGCCTCTCTGCTGCCGTGATCTCCGGCTAACGGATGGTCCGATCCCATGGTGGACGGTCCGAGCGCAGGGGTTCGGACTGTCCGATCCTTAGGCGGATGGTCCGAATCCAGCCCTCCGGTCCCGGGCACATATCGGTTCCCGGACAGCACCGCCTTCGCGAGAGTGGTCCGGGGAAGTCATTGCGATTCATTCCATCTTCCGGCTCGGGCCCCCGATTTTCGGGCACATATTCGCCGCGTTCATCCCGGGGCCTCCGAGTCCCGGGCCCACATTTGACCCAGGCCAACAAGTCCGGAGTGCGCAGCAAGTCACCAAGCTCCATCACCTCGCGGCAAACCAGGTGGGCTCCACGTCCCCCTCGTTTCTTCAAGACATGGCCCTGTTCCTGCCCGCGGTGGATCACGGCCGAGCAACAGAGCCAGGGGCCACTGTCGGCGAAACGGGACTGGGGGTCCCACGAATCCCGAGGTCTCATGGGTCTTCTACCACGTCGGCTACTCCGGGGCCCACATTCTGCACAATTGGCGGCCGGCTACGGCCGGCTCTCCCGCTAAGTGCCTGGGGCCCGAGCGCTGTCCGGGCCCGGGTGCGCCACCCGTGCTCGGGTGCATCTTTCCCGGGCCTGGGAGCGCTTCCCCGGGTGCGCCACCCCGTGCTCGGGTGCGCCGTGCCCGGGTGTGCTCGCCCGGGTGCGCCACCCCATGCCCGGGTGCGTCTTCCTCGGGCTCGTGTTCCGAGGACATTCCCCGGCCCCGGGACCCACACGCACGGTCCCAGGGCGCGTTCCCTGGGAGCGCACCAGCTCCCCAACTACCCGCATTAATGGCGAGACGACGGGGCGCCTCCTGCCTGTCTCCCGACAGAGAGCGGAGCCATACGCTGTCACATCTCCATAATCTGGTCGCCCGCAGCAGCTGAGCGGCAAGACCACCAGACATGCTCTGCCACAGCCACCCGCGGCAGCCGAGCGGTAAGACGACCGGATGTGCTCTGCACAGCCGCCCGCAGCGGAGCGAGGTGCCGACAAAACGTGCAGCACAGACCCTAGCATGGCGACAGCGGACTAGCTCCAGCCGCCCGCAGCAGCCGAGGAAGCGGCGACTAGACGTCCCTCTGGCGCGGCGTGGCAGGCGGCCGCGTGCGTGCGACAGAGACGAATGGTAGCTAGCTTCCTCTAAGCATGATTTCCAGGCACTGTGGACTCCCTTTGGCGATAAAAGGAGGATCCATGCCTGGCTGAAAGAAAAGGAAAAAGCTTCAGGATTAGCAGCGACTAAGGGCTCTCTGGCTAGGACCCGCTCTCTAGCTCACACTCTCGCTACTGTTCGTCTTCCTCAGCTCCGGCCGCGAGCCGAGTTCACCTTGTAACACAGCGACCCATATTCATTTCTCCCAGATAGCCAAACACACAGGAGTAGGGTATTACGCCTCCGTGCGGCCCGAACCTGTCTACACCTCCTGTCTCTCTTTTGTGCCATCGTTGGGATTCGAACGGTCTGATCCTTGAACAGACGGTCCGAACTCCGCTATCTCTCAGCCCGGGCCCCCGGCTCCCGAGCATTAATTGATCCATTCTTCCACCGGACGCCGCATTCGCCTGAGAACCACTCCCCTGGCCGAACCTCAAAGGGGGGTCACCAGACTTCCCGCCGTCGGAGTTTCATCCTTCGACACATATGAAACAAACCGTACAGTCTATCGTCTAAAAAAACTATTTAGCCTATCATCATATAGTAGTTGTTTTCAGGGAAAAATAAAAATACTATAGTATTTATTTTTAGAGAAAAATAAAGGAGAATATATCCTATAGATTTAAGCTTTTCGTACGCACACCGTATATCAAATAACAAATATCACAAAAATTTCTAGAAAAATTTATACATGTACTTTCAATAGTATTACACCTTCAAATTCATTATATTTTAGTTGTAAAAAAAATCTAACAGTTTTAAGAGTATAAATTTGAATTTGATGATAAGACTTTATATATAGGTATAGTATTATTGGAAGTACATGTACAAATTTTTCTAGAAAATGCAGATCTAGTACTTAACTGATGTGCTTGCAAACTTGTTTCAACAAAATAAATACTAGCAATCATTTCGATTTGCTTGCAAACTTGTTTCAACAAATAAAGACTAGCAATCATTTCATGAACTAAATGCTAATGCAAAGACTGTCAGACTGAATAACATGTTCCCTGAAACGTGAAATAAATGATTGCAAGAAGTGTCTTCCTTACATGCTCTTCAACGACAGCATGAACAGCAGCATCAGGAAGAATTGGCCTCCCAATGACTGTTTGAGCTTGTGAGCCAAGCATGAGAACTCGATTCAAAATTAACTACACCACGTAACCATGCCAACAACATCAGCAAAACTTTCGATAGAATTGGAAAATATAAGAAGCAAGTAGAGACCATTGGGGCTGACACTAATGGAAGTGTATTATGATATGAAAATAAGGTGTAGTGACAGAACTAACATTAATGCAACTAAAAAAAGTATCCGCTCATTAAGGTTCCACTTAACCCTACACAACAGTTCATGTTTCTAACACGTCCAGATACTCTGCAAGCTTAAATTGGAATGTTTCTTAATATGAAAGTTCAAAGCTCTCATCATAAATGAAACAAAATCCAGTAATCAAAAGAGCTAACAGTGGGATCATTGTACCAAGATTAGATCATGCATTTCATACAATTCTACATCTTAACATGTCAAGTGCCTCTATGATCCAGAACTCAAAGTTTCACAACAATAGGTATCATTTATCACCATCACCATATGGGCAAAGACGATAAACCTCTGCACTAAATCATGATCTCATAACCTCAACTATACCGTATCAATTATATGTTACATCTTGCTAGACATCAAGTTATCTAACGCATCCTTAATCAAAATAAAAGTAAACAGTTGCGTTCAAAGTGCACAATTACCTTATCATTCACATCGCAAAACTTCAACCTCTCCGTGAAGATTGAATCGCCATTGCTCACCTTAAACAGATGCGAACTAATCTGCAGGAAGAAGCAACCGTATCCAATCACCCACTAGATCCACGCCCAAACACAAAACGAAAGCTTGGGAACAGATGGAGCTGACCTGGACGATGGCGAAGACGGGCTCGTAGGGCTTGAAGGGCTTCTCGTCGGCCCCGAGACGGCCCACCACCTTATATCCTATCTCCGTCGCCTCCGCCACCTTCTCCTCCTCCGTCTTCCCGCTGGGAGGCTTCGCCGCCACCGCCTCCTCCTCCGCCCACTCGTCCTCGCTCCCCTCTTCGTCGCAGTGATCGTCATCGTCCCCCTCCTCCTCGTCACCGGAGGATCGGGACGCGAAGTTTCAGCGCAAGGGGAAGAGCCGGGGGGAGGCGAGGACGCGGGGGCTGTGCGGCGCGAGGGGCTGGGACAAGGACGATAGGGTTCGTGCCGCGATTGAGGCCGGCGCCAGGGGCTGAGGACTGTGAGCGATGAGGCGGCACGAGAGGAGGCGGAGGAGGCATCGCCGCGTCGCCATGGCTGCGGCGGCGGCGGCAGAGGGAGGTGAAGCGGAGGAAGGGGTAGAAATGGAAATATTCTCTGAAGCAGCGGTTTTGACGAGGGTTTAAGGGGAGGAGGCGCGGAGAGTGACACTGCCAGTGGGCCCTCTTCATTACGTATTGGGAAGAAACATCAAATCTTCGCCTTCTAGTGGTGAAGCGTAATACGTCTGAACATAACACATACCCTCTTGGGTTCATCATATATCATTGGGAATTTCGACCCCATCGAGATGTCAAAACCTAAGAAATTTCAACCAATTTTGATCGAATTTACAATTTCAAAATTAAATTTCTCAAAAGCCATTGGAATACCCCTCGAGATCGACATTCAGACCGGTTCAAAATTTTACGATTTTGGATCCGTTTTTGTCATGATTGTAAACCCTCAAATCCTCGATTTGCGGCATCCGTTGCCTCCTTTCCGTACTTTTTGTTTCGATAGAAGAATCTTTCATCAGCATACAAGACTGTAAAAATTGCAGAAATTGTACGATCCATATGAAACAAACCGTACAGTCTATCGTCTAAAAAAATTATTCAGCCTATCATCATATAGTAGGTGTTTTCAGGGAATAATAAAAATACTGTAGTATTTATTTTCAGGGAAAAATTAAGGAGAATATATCCTATAGATTTAAGCTTTTCGTACGCACACCGTATATCAAATAACAAATATCACAAAAATTTCTAGAAAAATTTGTACATGTACTTTCAAAAGTATTACACCTTCAAATTCATTATATTTTAGTTGTAAAAAAAATCTAACAGTTTTAAGAGTATAAATTTGAATTTGAGGATAAGACTTTATATATAGGTATAGTATTATTGGAAGTACATGTATAATTTTATTTCAGAATTTTTATGATATTTGTTAGTTGTTGTGCAAGGGAAAACTTTTGTGTATAGGATTCGTTACCAAAATAAAGAGCGTTTTGTATTGCTCCTTAAAAGTGAAATTCATTCTCTATTTGTCACTGTTTCTTGTAACATTATCTATGATTAAGACATTAGATAGTAAGTTTTTCAAAAGAAAACATTGATAGTAAGTTTCAAGTTCAAACTAGAATCTAACTGAGAAACTGAAGCGGGTCGTATAGATGATGATCAGCAGCATTTCTTCATTCCAATCTCAACAAGCATGGCCATCAGAGCCTCACACATCTGAGTGGCATCCGCCTCGGTACGATCCTTCCTCAGCGTGGAGTGCACCATCCACGCATGGTCCAGCCTCCTCTCCGGCCTCACCACCACCGAGCGGGCACCTCGGTGTCGCGCCGCGTCACCAGCCCGTCGCTCCTGTCGCCGTAGCACAGCCTCAGGTGAAGCACGCTGATGGCCATGGCTGCCGACGCAGGCACGACCACGAGGAGCTTCAGAGAGGCAAGCACCGATTCGGCGTACTCG
Source organism: Oryza meyeriana var. granulata (assembly GCA_003991445.1). Classification (NCBI taxonomy): domain Eukaryota; kingdom Viridiplantae; phylum Streptophyta; class Magnoliopsida; order Poales; family Poaceae; genus Oryza; species Oryza meyeriana. Next base: position 26,358 of record RYFJ01003957.1, read on the forward strand.
GGTCCAGACAAGAACCATGGCTATGGGAGCCGTGGGAGGAGCTCGGCTTGGGCGACGCATGACAATGACGCGAGCATCGTCGGGGCAGTGCTGGCTTCGGTGTGGAAGGAGATGATCGGCAGGTGTTAACGCCAAAATTTGGTGAGGACCTGTATCAGATTCGGTCAAGAGGACGGTTGCAGTCGGATAATGGAAATTGATCCAAGAAGCAGACCGAGTCTGAGAAGGAGCCATGAAGACCGCGCGTGGCAGTTAATTACTATAGTTATTAGGAAAAGGTTTATCTCTTTTAGGAAACCTGACCTCGTGTCCGGTCAGGCCTCGTTAGCGTTTTCTATTATAGATAGGAAATCATATACCGTGTCCTATAAGGACTCATGTAACTCGGGGTATATATACGTATGCCCGGGGACCTTGTAATCATCACAACGATCAATACAAATTCGGCGCATCGCCACCCCTTCGACGGGATCCTGCTTCTCGAGCTGGGCTACATCGGTTAGGTCCGAACTCCTGCGAGAGGGTAAGTCTCATCACACCGACTACCAATCGGCTAGGACTTCCTCGGTTAGGTCCGATATTCTAGTTGGTTTATGGTAGTCGGCTTACCACGATATATTTACTTTATCTATGGCTGCATCAGTTCAGTTTGATCTCATAGATTGATTAGGTATATCACATCACGTGTGCACAGACTGTATCGACTTACTGGGAGCGATTTATCATCAGTTCATGCTGCATCGGTTAGGTCCGACCTACTGAACTGCTAGTGATAAGTCGATCCTGCTGGGCCGATGCGTTGTGTGCAGGCGTTTTATCAGAATGCATAGCCGGTAAGTTATTTTCATCACAATCGCATCATATCTATCGGCTCATTGAGGCATTGTTATCATTGTCGGTCTGTGCTGCAACGGTTAGATCTGATCTACTAGATTGACGATAATAGCTTTACTCTTAATAAGCCGATGGTGTTGTGCGATGGTATTATCGGAGTGCTTAGCCGATAAGTTACCTATTAAAGCCGACTACATTTATTCATTGTTTCATCCTGTGCTCGCTTTGTTAAGCAATCGGCTAGTTTATCAATTATTTATCATTTACGTTATTGCATATTTTATTATATGTTCTTGCCTATGTTATTGTCACAATCGGCTAAGGGCTAGCCGATGGGTTTATCCTGCCGATCCAAGCACAAGTACAAGCAGGTTCCCGAGCACGACCCCAGGTAAGGGCCCGGGCATGAGCCCGGGTAAGGACCAGTGTATGAGCCCGGACAGCGGACGAAGATCCCGGGAGCCGATATGAGCAAGGGCCCGGGTGCAGGCACACCTTCATAACAATACCAGTAACACTAGATCATGATCAGCTAAGATCTATTTGATTTATTTATGTATTATACTTGCTTATTTTATCTAGCTTATAGCCGGTTTTCGAATATCCCTTCGATGATCGGCTAGCATGATATTTGTTTATTATTACATTATTGTCCTTGCCGTCATCGGTCTTAAGCCGATGTGTAAGTGTTACGGTGTGCATCGGCCATCGGCTGATGAAACGAGTCTAGATCGGCTTACCAGCCGATTGGCTCATTGATCTAACATTTTCCTCCTTGTCAATTACAGGGTCAAATTGACTGGTACGCCTACGAACCTCAAACTTTAGGACCTGCACTGGAGTGAAGCAAATCTCCCAGGCCTTCGCGTGTCACCTAGACGCCGAACCGGGACCCGGCGATTTTTGGCGTCAACACGCTTTTGGCACGCCCGGTGGGACACGAAGTTTCAAGCCAGAATTCCAACAAACACTGTTTCAATCAAGATTTCAACATGGCTGGAAAAGAAGTCAAGACGGACAACGTAATTCCGGTCACCATGGAAGATCTAACTGAAGAACAAAAACAGCAAGTTGAACAGACCATGACAAATTTCCAGAAGCTGTGTTTAGAATCCTTCAGTATGACAAGGCAAGGGCCGATTCAGAAGTCTCAGTTTCCAAAACCAGTACTGGTAGGAGAATCGAGCCGCACACAACCCAAGAGTCCACCAATCAAGCCTTTACAGGAGATGGTCAACGAGGCTGTGCACCACGCACTCATCAATCAGTCAGGGGTCTTAGTAAATACATTGCATAACCTTATCAAGAAGACTGTTGATGGGTCGATTGCCCAAGAGCCAACTCGGGGTCCTGTTTTTCTCCCACCGAAGATAGAGCCAGGCCAAGTTAATTACAACATTAGCAAGGATATACCAGAACACTTGTTCGCGCAAAACCAGGCTGGGGGGCAACAGGATATCCCTCCTGGATATCACCGATCTATTTATTACGGGGGATACCAGCAGAACTATCCGGGAGGAGGAGCCGATCCAGGTACCTACCAGAGGGAGTATCACAGGCAGAATCGGCAACCAACCCCGCCGATGCAGTATCAGCAGTATCAACAGGAGAATGCAAGAGAGGAAGATTTGTCGGCACGGGTTGAGGAGATAGTAAGGGAGCAGTTCGGGATCAAGCCCAAGGAACAAGCGTTCATGTATCGGCACCCATATCCTGAGTGGTTTGACAGGGTTCCGTTGCCACACCGATACAGGGTCCCGGATTTCTCTAAGTTTTCAGGGCAGGACAACACGTCTACAGTAGAACATGTCAGCCGATTCCTGGCGCAGTGCGGGGAGGCATCGGCTGAAGAGGCCCTGAGGGTTAGGTTTTTTCCCCTATCACTATCTGGATCGGCTTTTACATGGTTCTCCTCGTTACCGCCGAATTCTGTTCGGGGGTGGGCCGATCTGGAAAAACAGTTTCACAAATATTTCTTCGCTGGGATTCACGAGCTGAGACTGTCAGATTTGACATCGGTTAAGCAACGACCAGATGAAACAGTACCGGAATACATTCAGCGATTTCGGGATATCAGAAGCCGGTGTTATAGTTTAAACCTGAGCGATGGGCATCTGGCCGATCTAGCTTTTCAGGGACTCTTGGCGCCAATCAGAGAAAGGTTTTCGTCTCAAGAGTTCGAATCTTTGTCGCACCTGGTACAGAAGGTATTGGCTCATGAAAGCCGATTTCAAGAGGCGAAAAAAGACAAATACCAGAGGAGAGTTGCTCAGGTTCAGATCTATTCAACGGACTCAGATGATGAGGAATCCGACGCTGAGGTTGGATTGGCGGAGTGGGCCAGGAACAAGAAGTCAGTATCATGCCCATGGGTCAAAGATATCGGCAAAGAGGAACGATATGATTTCGATGTAAGCAAAGCCGATAAGATCTTTGATTTGTTGTTACAGGAAAAGCAAATACAATTGCCACCAAACCACGTGATTCCATCAGCCGAAGAACTTAAGAAGAAGAAGTATTGCAAGTGGCACAACGCAATATCGCACCATACTAACAAGTGTAAGGTTTTTCGGCAACAAATTCAGCTGGCTGTTGAGCAAGGACGAATCAAGTTTGAAGATAAAAAGCCAATGAAGATAGATGGGCACCCGTTCCCCGTAAACATGGTCTATGCGGGGTCATCGTCCAGGACTCAAGCCGATGAAGGAAGACGTCAGAATAAATCGAGGATTACTTCATCGGGTATGATAGAAAAGTACTCAAGGTACGATGAACAGGGGGATGGACCGGAACAATATAATCCGCATTGGGACTGCCCGTTTTTTCGTTTCTGCTGGGATCAAGGAATGAGACTGCCATCAGCTGAAAATTGCCCTGAGTGCAGCACTACAGGAAATCGGCATGATCGCCAGCAGGAGTGTTCGCGGGATCGGTCGCCTGGGAAAAGAACATCAGTTCATAGCCGATTGGGGCCGATCCATGAAGAGTTCTTTGAAGAAGATGAAGAGGAAATACGTGAGAAGCAAGTCCAGAATCCTCAATGGTGCCCTAGTGGGATATTCACGAAAAATCAGAAGAGGAGGGCACAGCGGTTACGGCACCGAGAGCAACAGGAAGAACAAAGTCAAGATCAGGGAGAGGTTGATCATCGTCCCAAAAAGACTAAGCAAGTTTGGCAAGTGAAGAAGAAGGACGATGAGGACGCATCAGCACCGGTAAATATGGTGTTCTTTTTGCCTCGGGAGTATAAAGCGCTTTCATCAGATGAAGAAGGAGATGAGGAAGTTTTCGCTCAACTAACGTTACAATCTGATCAAGCTATATTTGATAAACCTGAAAAGTCAGAGCATCGGCACTTAAAGCCGTTATACATCAAGGGTTACGTAAATGGGAAGCCGATGTCAAAGATGTTGGTTGATGGAGGAGCCGCGGTTAATCTCATGCCTCATGCTACGTTCCGGAAGTTGGGGAAGACTGCCGAAGATCTGATCAAGACAAATATGGTGCTAAAAGACTTCGGTGGGAATTCATCAGAGGCGAAAGGCGTATTAAACGTGGAGCTGACAGTGGGGAACAAGACATTGCCCACCACGTTTTTCGTCATCGATGGAAAGGGGTCATACAGTTTACTTCTCGGCAGGGACTGGATTCATGCGAACTATTGCGTGCCTTTGACAATGCATCAATGTCTAATACAGTGGCAGGGAGATCAAGTCGAGATGGTTCTAGCAGATCGGTCGACCAACATCGCGATGACCGATCTACCAGTCTGGGAAGCCGACGGTGTTGACTGCCTATCCGGAAAAGCATGGGAAGGAGATTACCTTGAGGTCACTAGCCAGGGGATACAGCCGATACAGCAAGTCGGCTCTGAATTGTTACTCTGATGGGCTCCATTGAAGACTTCGAGGGGAAATTGGGGCAAGGATTTACGTCGGCTGATGATTTGGAAGAGATTGATATAGGACCAGGAGATAAGCCAAGGCCGACGTACATAAGCAAAAAATTAGGTTCTGAGCTACGAGAGGAATTGATAAAATTGTTGAAAGAATATCGGGATTGTTTTGCCTGGGAATACCATGAGATGCCAGGATTGAGCCGATCAATTGTTGAACATCGGCTGCCTATTAAACCAGGATATCGGCCATTTAAGCAGGCTCCAAGGAGATTCAAGGCAGAATTATATGAGCCAATCAAGGCGGAGATCACGAGGTTGTACGATGCCAAGTTTATAAGGCCATGCCGATATGCTGAGTGGGTTTCTAATATCGTCCCGGTGGAGAAGAAAAATGGGAAATTGAGGATATGTATTGATTTCCGGGATCTAAATAAAGCTACCCCCAAAGATGAGTACCCGATGCCGGTAGCGGATTTATTGGTGGATGCAGCGTCAGGCCACAAGATTATCAGCTTCATGGACGGCAATGCAGGATACAATCAGATTTTCATGGCCGAAGAGGATATACACAAGACTGCGTTCCGATGTCCTGGAGCTATCGGTTTGTATGAGTGGGTAGTAATGACTTTTGGATTGAAAAGTGCCGGTGCAACTTATCAAAGAGCGATGAATTATATATTTCATGATCTCATCGGTTTGTTGGTGGAAATTTACATTGATGATGTGGTGGTTAAGTCTAAAAGTGAGGAAAGCCATGTAGCCGATTTACGAAGAGTGCTGGAGAGGACCAAGAAATACGGACTAAGAATGAATCCCAATAAGCGTGCTTTTGGTGTATCGGCTGGGCAATTCTTGGGTTTTATGGTTCATGAGCGAGGGATTGAAGTTAGTCAGCGAAGTATCAGAGCCATTAAGACTACAGAGCCACCAAGCGATAAGACAGAGTTGCAATCGTTGATCGGCAAGATTAATTTTGTGAGAAGATTCATATCAAATTTATCAGGAAGAATTGAGTCTTTCACGCCGTTATTGAAGTTGAAGGCCGATCAAGAATTTGTGTGGGGGGCAGCGCAGCAGAAGGCGTTTGACGAGATCAAGAATTATCTTAGTTCCCCGCCTGTTTTGATTCCGCCGCAGGAAGGAGTGCCGTTCAGATTATACTTGTCGGCCGATGAGAGGTCCATCGGTTCTGTTTTGATCCAAGAATTTGAAGGCAAAGAGCGAGTTGTGTTCTATCTAAGTAGGAGACTTTTGGATGCTGAGACGAGATATCCAGCGGTGGAGAAGTTATGCTTATGTTTATATTTCTCGTGTACAAAGTTGAGGCATTACATCCTATCGGCTGAATGTACAGTAGTGTTGCCAGGCCGATGTGGTCAAATATATGTTGTCGGCTCCAGTCTTGAAAGGGCGAGTTGGCAAGTGGGTTTTTGCCTTGACAGAGTTTGACTTGAGGTACGAGTCGGCTAAAGCAATCAAAGGACAAGCAGTGGCCGATTTTGTTGTCCAGCACAGGGGGTCTCACGAGGATTATGTGGAGCCGATCCCATGGGTCTTATTTTTTGATGGATCGGTTTGCAGGCATGGATCTGGTATCGGTTTGGTTATTGTATCGCCTCGGGGGCAAGTTTTGAGTTTGCTTTTACAATTAAGCCTTATCGGACTAACAATCAGGCGGAGTACGAGGCGGTGCTGAAAGGACTTCAACTATTGAAGGAGATCGGGGCCGATATTATAGAGATTATTGGTGATTCTTTGTTGGTGATCAAACAGTTATCTGGAGAATATGAGTGCAGGGATGATGTTTTGAGGTCATATCACGAAGAATGCGTGGATTTGTTGAAGAATTTCAAGATGGTGTCAATGAATCATATTCCCAGGGAGCAGAATTTGGAAGCCAATGATCTTGCACAGATTGCTTCAGGATATCGGCTGAATAGGCAGGTTGAGGTGGAGATAGCCGATATTGATGTCCAGAACAAGGCCGATGACTGGAGACAGGAGATAATTGATTACTTACGAAATCCGTCGCAGTCTGTTTCCAGGAAGATTCGGTATAAAGCTACTAAATATGTGCTACTTGATGAGGAGTTGTATTATCGGACGTTTGAGGGAGTTCTACTTAGATGCCTGGATTTGGAAGAAGCCAAAGTGGTTATGTGTGAAGTGCATGAAGGCATCTGTGGGACTCATCAATCGGCTCATAAGATGAAGTGGTTGTTGAGAAGAGTAGGGTATTTTTGGCCGACAATGCTGGAAGATTGCTTTAGGTATTATAAAGGATGTCAAGATTGTCAGAAGTTTGGAAATATACAGCGGGCACCGGCATCGGCTATGAATCCTATCATCAAACCGTGGCCGTTCAGAGGATGGGGAATTGATATGATCGGCCAGATTTTTCCTCCATCAAGTAAGGGACATAAGTTTATATTGGCAGCAACAGATTATTTCACCAAGTGGGTAGAGGCGATTCCTTTGAAGAATGTCACGTCCAAAGAAGCGATCGAATTTATCAAGGAGCATATCATTTATCGGTTTGGAATTCCTCAGACGATAACTACTGATCAGGGGTCTATTTTTGTTTTTGATGAGTTTCAACAGTTTGCTGCCAGTATGGGAATCAAGCTATTAAATTCATCGCCTTATTATGCTCAAGCCAATGGGCAAGCAGAAGCTTCCAACAAGAGTTTGATCAAGTTAATTAAGCGGAAAATTGATGAGCAGCCACGGCGATGGCATTCTACATTAGCCGATTCATTATGGGCCTATCGGATGGCATGCCACGGGTCTACTCGGGTACCGCCGTATCAGTTGGTATATGGACATGAGGCGGTTTTACCATGGGAAACTAACATCGGCTCTAGAAGACTTTCTTTGCAGAATCAATTGACGGCCGATGATTATTATAACTTGATGGCAGATGAACTTGAAGATTTAGCTCAGAATCGGTTAAGAGCGCTGGAAAGAATCAAGGAGAATAAGGCTAGGGCAGCTCGGCATTACAACAAAAAGGTGGTGAATAAGTCGTTTGCCGAGGGGGATCTTGTGTGGAAGTTGATTTTGCCGATCGGGTCCAGAGATAATAAGTTCGGAAAATGGTCGCCTAATTGGGAAGGGCCTTATCGGATTAATCGCTGTGTGCCTGGTAACGCATATATATTAGAAGATCTTGACGGGACGGAGTTTGCTAAAGCACTTAATGGGAAATATCTCAAGAAATACTACCCTAGCGTTTGGATCAACTCTTAAATCGGTTAAGTACAGCCGATTTCTAAGCAATTCGGAAAGCCGATGTTTTTATACGTCGCCTAAAGACAGCCGATATCAATTGATATCGCCTTTAGATCAAAACAAGCGGAAAAATTATCAAGATTGAGAGAGATAAGTAGCAGAGCCGATCTGGTTACATGATAGCAGAAGGGTGATCGGCATGTTCCGGAAAATCGTCAGTTATAAGGGTTTACGGCTTACAAAAATTTTCGGATAGTTTCGATTGCGCGCAGACGGATTTGATCAATTTCATTGATGGCCCGGATATCGTCTTCATCGGAGCCTGGAATGACTTTCAAGCTTTTGCGCCGATGGATGACTTGGCGCACTGCTGCTGTGACTTTGGCTTCTTGATCTTGGATGGCTTGCAGCAGGCCGATGAGCTGGGATTCTGTGTCTTCAAGATCCTTGCGAACTTTTTCAAGTTCTCCCAGCAAATCGGCTTCCTTTTTCTTCAGTTGATTTAGCTTGGATTGGAGTTCTTGGGGGACAGCTGCCATGTCATCAAGTTTCTTCTTGTCTATCTGGGCTGATAGCCGATCGGTTTGGATGTCTTGGGCTATCTTCTGTTGGTCAGCACGATCGGCTATACGCTGTCTGAGCTTGATAAGTTTAAACCTATGAGACTCCAGGTATGCTGCGGGGGTCAATGCATCAACGAGTTCTTCGGGCAGGTGGTGTTCAATGTCTGCAAATCTTGCTCGGATTGGCCCGCAATCTTCTACCAGTGCATCGATTGGATTTTCCAGCCGACTGATGATGCTTGTTAAGTACTCGCGCACATCGGCTGAGAAGGACGGTTTGGAGGCTGCACTGGTGGCTGTAGCTTCTTCTACCTCCAGATATTGACCGATGTCGAAGGAGAACAAGTCGGCCAAGGACTGCAAAATTGGTATCGGAAAGGTGATCAATAAGAGATTAGAAGCAAAGTACGAGCATGACAAAGGTTACCTGAGGAAGGACGTCGGCAGATCGGGTAACATCGGCTTCGGTAGGATGAGTAGGTTGTTCTTCAGAGGGGCCGATGTCAGCCGATGGAATAGAAGCAGTCTCGTTGATGGCTGGAGGACTTGGTGCTGAAAGAGGGGGAGCTGGAGAAGCTATCGGCTCGGTGCTTGGAAGGATGTCAGAAGAATGTTGGGGTTCTGGAGCCAATGACTCAAGCTGAAAATGAAACTGGTAAGATAAATGAGAAATCGAGGAATAATGTCCAATTTGGCGCGTACCTGAGGGGAAGAAGGAGCCGATGTGGTCTGGGGAGAAGATGGCGTTGTGGTAGCAGCATCGACATCGGTCTTCTGCTTCTTCAAAGAGGGCGGTGTGCTAACTTCTTCCGCTTTTGTCCCATCGGCCGAGGCGCCTTGAGAAGAGCCGATGGAGATGGAGCGTCGCGCCCTAAGTTCGGAGCGGCCGATGAGGGTTGGTACAGAATCGGCCGACCGCTGTTGCTTGTTGACGAGGGCTCGACGCTGGCGGCCTGCAAAGTAAGGGTCAGAGACGATTGAGGATGATATTTGAAGCTGGCAAGAGTTACCTCGTTATCAGATTCAACATAGTCGGCGTCCAGAACGGGAGCAATAACAAGTGGGCGCTAAGCAGAACAGATGTTTCTTCCATTCCGACCACCATCGGACAAAAGGCTTGGTGTTGGCAGTGCAGATGTACACCTCGGTGGCAGCGCCTAGCAGGAGGGAGTCTGTCAAAGACCGCAGCCGATCATATTCCAGGGCGCTGCTGACCGTGCCCCGAGCCCGGAGTTTGTCGGTGAAGAACAGGCCGATCGGAAGCTGGCCAAGGCCGAGTTGACGGGAGCTGGTTGATGGGTGGTAGAACTCATACGATGGTTGAGTTCGGCCTAGAGAAAAGCCGGTTGGCAGCAGGCAAGGACTGATGGCCGATAGGAATATGGCTTTAGACTGATCATCGTTCAGAGCTTTGAGTGGATCAAAGTTGGAAGGCATCTCGAATGATGATGCGTCATTGTAAGCAAACCAAAGAGTAGCATCCCTGGTAAAGCCATAATAAAACCCCTTGAACCACTGACTAACTTCAGTAGGGATATCTTGCCGCCAGAAAGGGCCGATGCAGCCTCGCCCATAGAGATGCATCGGCGGTAGATGGGGTCTTGATCTTCTGGGTAATCAGCTGGGAAGGATTGCTTGAGGAGGGAAGTTTCTGGGATGGCCTTGGAAGTGTAAACATTAAGCCAGAGCTGTACGAACCACCAAGGACCCCCAATGTGGCCGACGGGCTGGCCGGCCGATAGTTTAGTTGCCACCTGATGAAGCAGCTGGTAGGTGGCGCCAAGGAGATAGTGCCCTAATGGAATTTGTTTCCTATCGGCCAAGCACTCTGCCAGGCATTGCATATTGGTCATCGGGCCGAGGGTTGCGCCACCAAAGACGAACCGTTCCAACCACAAGTTCAGAAAAGCGACATGCTCCCGATCGTCAACCGGTCCAGTTCCTTTGTTGTGAAGAGATATATACCTGGACCAGCCGCCGATGTTTTTTGTTTGAAGCCGGTGGGCAGGCTTGAACCGGAGTTTGAAGGGGTTTATGTAGCTTGTGGTATCCAGGCAGGTGAGCATGGTCACATCCAGCAGAGTAGGGGTCATCGGCCCATGACCAAACAGAAAGGCATTGAGAGCATCAGACCAGAAGTATGAGGCCGATGCGAGCAGAGATTCATTCCTTTCCATATCGGCCAAGGAGAGGTTGATGCAGTGGCCGATGTGAGATTCTTCCCAATAGATCCTCTTTGCAGCCGATACTCTGATGTACCAGTCTCTCCATCCGGGCAATCTGCTCAGCCATGACCTGAAGCTGTTGGTCCAGTCACTGACCAACATGGCCGAGTTCTTGAAGGGAGTGCGTTGGGTTTCAGCACTGATGAAATCGGTGGGATCTTCGCTGCCCATGGGCCATGATAGAAGAAACCGGGATAATCGGCGGACGGAATCAAGATCTGGGCTCTAAGATGCTACAGTAAACAAGAACACGATGAGGAACAGATAAAAAAAAACGGAGCAGATCGGGTTCGTATAGATTGCAGATTGAGGAAAATAATCGGGTGAGAAGATTACCTCAGGAACTGCAGATGCTGATGCCATTGTGGGAGTAAGAAACGATGCAGAGATCAACGGCCGGAGAAGAAGGTTGCGATGATTCGTCTGGGTTCGCTAGAGCTTGGTGAAGATATGGGAGGTGAAGCAGTAGTGCTCTGGTGATGTGAAAGCATAAAAAAGGCAAGGAGACGAAGTGTTTTTATAGGGGTATGATGACCGAGCGGGAATCGAGGCCGTTGGCACTGTTTCAAACATTTATGGCAAATGGGCTGTCTTGGGCCACCTCGGTATGGGAGAAATCTAGAGGCCCAAAGTTAGAAGAATTTCGAAATCTTACAGGAAAACTCCGAAATTGGGGGGCATGTGTTAACGCCAAAATTTGGTGAGGACCTGTATCAGATTCGGTCAAGAGGACGGTTGCAATCGGATAATGGAAATTGATCCAAGAAGCAGACCGAGTCTGAGAAGGAGCCGTGAAGACCGCGCGTGGCAGTTAATTACTATAGTTATTAGGAAAAGGTTTATCTCTTTTAGGAAACCTGACCTCGTGTCCGGTCAGGCCTCGTTAGCGTTTTCTGTTATAGATAGGAAATCATATACCGTGTCCTATAAGGACTCATGTAACTCGGGGTATATATACGTATGCCCGGGGACCTTGTAATCATCACAACGATCAATACAAATTCGGCGCATCGCCACCCCTTCGACGGGATCCTGCTTCTCGAGCTGGGCTACATCGGTTAGGTCCGAACTCCTGCGAGAGGGTAAGTCTCGTCACACCGACTACCAATCGGCTAGGACTTCCTCGGTTAGGTTCGATATTCTAGTTGGTTTATGGTAGTCGGCTTACCACGATATATTTACTTTATCTATGGCTGCATCAGTTCAGTTTGATCTCATAGATTGATTAGGTATATCACATCACGTGTGCACAGACTGTATCGACTTACTGGGAGCGATTTATCATCAGTTCGTGCTGCATCGGTTAGGTCCGACCTACTGAACTGCTAGTGATAAGTCGATCCTGCTGGGCCGATGTGTTGTGTGCAGGCGTTTTATCGGAATGCATAGCCGGTAAGTTATTTTCATCACGATCGCATCATATCTATCGGCTCATTGAGGCATTGTTATCATTGTCAGTCTGTGCTGCAACGGTTAGGTCCGATCTACTAGATTGACGATAATAGCTTTACTCTTAATAAGCCGATGGTGTTGTGCGATGGTATTATCGGAGTGCTTAGCCGATAAGTTACCTATTAAAGCCGACTACATTTATTCATTGTTTCATCCTGTGCTCGCTTTGTTAAGCAATCGGCTAGTTTATCAATTATTTATCATTTACGTTATTGCATATTTTATTATATGTTCTTGCCTGTGTTATTGTCACAATCGGCTAAGGGCTAGCCGATGGGTTTATTCTGCCGATCCAAGCACAAGTACAAGCAGGTTCCCGGGCACGACCCCAGGTAAGGGCCCGGGCATGAGCCCGGGTAAGGACCAGTGTATGAGCCCGGACAGCGGACGAAGATCCCAGGAGCCGATATGAGCAAGGGCCCGGGTGCAGGCACACCTTCATAACAATACCAGTAACACTAGATCATGATCAGCTAAGATCTATTTGATTTATTTATGTATTATACTTGCTTATTTTATCTAGCTTATAGCCGGTTTTCGAATATCCCTTCGATGATCGGCTAGCATGATATTTGTTTATTATTACATTATTGTCCTTGCCGCCATCAGTCTTAAGCCGATGTGTAAGTGTTACGGTGTGCATCGGCCATCGGCTGATGAAACGAGTCTAGATCGGCTTACTAGCCGATTGGCTCATTGATCTAACATTTTCCTCCTTGTCAATTACAGGGTCAAATTGACTGGCACGCCTACGAACCTCAAACTTTAGGACCTGCACTGGAGTGAAGCAAATCTCCCAGGCCTTCGCGTGTCACCCAGACGCCGAACCGGGACCCGGCGATTTTTGGCGTCAACAGCAGGCAGCTTGTGGTTGGAGATGAAGTCCCTTCTCTTGTCATATGTGAGATCCTCCAAGGCCCTTATATCACCCTGCAATTGTTTACTTGTTAAGAATATCATATGAAATGGACAAGGCATGAATAAACAATGTCATTGTATGAACAATTGATTAAGGATTGATCTTGATTAGGTAACACAGAGACCAGGATAATGAGGACCTTGATGAGTTTGCATATGACGAGTTCCACGATGTTCCTTGTCGCCTTGTCAGCAAGCTGGCCTTCCCGAAGGATGTCGGAAGCTACCGGGGTGCCACCATATGGGCTCTGAACCAATGCCAGTCCGGCAACCTTGCCCTTGAGTTCAGACCGGTACAATGAAAGCGCCGCAGCCGCATCAACTCCACCCTTGCTATGCCCCAGGAGCAACACCTGTTTACCAGAACCCCAGTAGAGCTCTTCAATGTATAGTTTCAGTTCCCGCGCATTTTTCTCCACTGATGCCTGAGTGAAGTGAAAGGTGATACAGGGACAAACAGATAGGAACAAAAAATCTAGTGCTTGACAAACATGAGAAAAGCCTTGCATGCACCCATGTTGAGCTCAGTTACCTCACTATGAATCCTTGCAATATGGCAAGTAAGCCCCATCTTCGAAATGATTCTTTTAGTATTGACAAAGTAGAGTGGACTGTGATTACTAAAAAGTCCTGCATAAGGGCAGATCAATTTTAAGCTAGTCATTTTAAGATTATGTCCAAAATGATAAAGATGCCTTACCAGGGATGAATAAGTAAACCAGTGTGCTAGGCAGAGAATGCATACCATTTCTGAAACATTAAGCCTCTTTTAGTATCATTGGTCTTTGCGTGAACTGATAATAATTGAAAGTTGGACCTCCATATCACCATATGGACTAATACCAGGAACAAATCTGTTACTTTCGCAACTAAATCTAAATGGATAGCTACATATAAAATTAAGAGTAAATTATGTGTATTTAGCTAGTTGTTACAAATGGGAGTAGTTTCTACTTCTACACAAAGGATCTGTAATATTCCTCTCGAAATGAATTTGCTGTTACTTTAAATAGGCATAACTGCATAAGCAAAAAAAAAATCACCTGACGCTACGCAAAAGCTCCTTGAAACGGTTTGTACCATCAACTGAACAAGGCAGTGTTTTTGTTCTTTGTAACCATCCTATATCTTTAGAAGATCCCTGTACTGTTGTCCAGAAACGATGTAAGAACCTACGAGCATACAACAGTTTTTTAGCACCTGGTTAAAATAAGCGGAAATCACTACATGGAGTCGACCTCTGGGATGGCAAAGTTTCCTCAGCTGGTCAAGAACGGAGGCAACACATAAAAGTTGGAAATTTGACGGCAGCAACTAACCTGGCTAGTTAGCATGAGCCTCGCTTGCAAAAGCACTGCACACTTTTCGCAAATGGAATGCCAACTGTTGTCCCAATCTGAAGCCATGCAAAAAAAGGGGAAACCTAGCATATGATCTGACAGAACAAATAGTTGCAAAGTGAATATAACTAATTATTTATAGTATTAACATTATGGTTAGGGAAATTAGAAAAACTAAACCTTTGACAAATACTGGACAAGCCTTATCTGACAACAATGGCTTAGATAGTCCCTTTGGGGGCTGGTCTTCTATAGAATTACTAATGGGCAGCAAAGAAGCCTCTCCATGAATGTATCTTTCGGTGGCAGGCAATGATCTTTTATAGCAAGGAGAATTGGAATTCATGATGTTCTGGGATCCAGTCGATGCACCAAACACATGTTCTGGCATGAAAAAGAAAATCAACATGTAAAAGATATAGTCCGGACCATCCTCACCCTGTTCGGATGGTCCGTACTGTACAAATTGTTGCCATTTCACATTATATAATCCGGACCATCCTCACCATGTCTGGACGGTCCGTACTATACAAATTGTGGCCATTTCACATTATATAGTCCGGACCATCCTCACCATGTTCGGTACGGTCCGAACTGCACAAATTGCCACTTCACATTATATAGTCCGGACCATCCTCAAGCCGTTCGGATGGTCCGCGCTATACAAATTGTTGCCACTTCACATTATATAGTCCGACCATCCACACCCTGTTTGGACGGTCCGTACTGTACAAATTTTTGCCATTTCACATTATATAGTCGGGACCATCCTCACCCTGTTCGGACGGTCCGAACTGTAAAAATTGCCTTTTCACATTATATAGTCCAGACCATCCTCAAGTTGTTAGGACGGTCCGCACTGTACAAATTGTTGCCATTTCACATTATATAGTCCGAACCATCCTCACCTTTTCGGACCGTCCGTAATGTACAAATTGTTGCCATTTCACATTATATAGTCCGGACCATCCTCACCTTGTTCGGACGGTCCGAACCGTACAAATTGCCATTTCACATTGTATAGTCCGGACCATCCTCAAGCTGTTCGGACGGTCTGCACTGTACAATTGTTGCCATTTCACATTATATAGTCCAGACCATCCTCACCATTTTCGGACGGTCCATAATGTACAAATTGTTGCCATTTCACATTGTATAGTCCGGACCATCCTCACCTTGTTCGGACGGTCCGAACTGTACAAATTGCCAATTCACATTGTATAGTCCGGACCATCCTCAAGCTGTTCAGATGGTCCGCACTATACAAATTGTTGCTATTTCACATTATATAGTCCGGACCATCCTCACCCTGTTCGGACGGTCTGTACTGTACAAATTGTTGCTATTTCAAATTATATAGTCTGGACCATCCTTACTCTGCTCGGACGGTCCGTACTGTACAAATTGTTGCCATTCCACATTATATAGTCCGGACCAGGATGCGGGTGCTGTGCGGCACGAGGGGCTGGGACAATGACGTTAGGGTTCGTGCCGTGATAGAGGCCGGCGCCAGGGGCTGAGGACTGTGAGCGATGAGGCGGCGCGAGAGGAGGCGGAGGAGGCATCGCCGCGTCGCCATGGCTGCGGCGGTGGCGGAGGGAGGTGAAGGGGAGGAAGGGGTAGAAATGGAAATATTCTCTGAAGCAGCGGTTTTGACGAGGTTTTAAGGGGAGGAGGCACGGAGAGTGACACTGCCAGTGGGCCCTCTTCATTACGTATCGGGAAGAAACATCAAATCTTCGCGTTCTAGTGGTGAAGCGTAATACGACGGAACATAACGCGTACTCTCCAGGGTTCACGATATATCATTGGGAATTTCGACCCCATCGAGATGGCAAAACCTAAGAAATTTCAACCAATTTTGGTCGAATTTGCAATTTCAAAATTAAATTTCTCAAAAGCCATTGGAATTACCCCTCGAGATCGACTTTCAGACCGGTTCAAAATTTTACGAGTTTGGATCTGTTTTTGTCAAGATTGTAAACCCTCAAATCCTCGATTTGCGGCATCCGTTGCCTCCTTTCCGTACTTTTTGTTTCGATAGAAGTATCTTTCATCAGCATATAAGACTGTAAAAATTGCAAAAATTGTACGATCCATATGAAACAAACTGTACAGTCTATCGTCTAAAAAAACTATTCAGCCTATCATCATATAGTAGTTGTTTTCAGGGAAAAATAAAAATACTGTAGTATTTATTTACAGGGAAAAATAATGGAGAATATATCCTATAGATTGAAGCTTTTCGTACGCACACCGTATATCAAATAACAAATATCACAAAAATTTCTAGAAAAATTTGTACATGTACTTTCAATAGTATTACACCTTCAAACTCATTAAATTTTAGTTGTAAAAAAAATCTAACAGTTTTAAGAGTACAAATTGGAATTTGATGATAAGACTTTATATATAGGTATAGTATTATTGGACGTACATGTATAATTTTTTTTTTAGAATTTTTATGATATTTGTTAGTTGTTGTGCACGGGAAAACTTGTGTGTATAGGATTCGTTCCCAAAATAAAGAGCATTTTGTATTGGTCCTTAAAAGTGAAATTCATTCTCTATTTGTCACTGTTTCTTGTAACGTTATCCATGATTAAGACATTAGATAGTAAGTTTTTCAAAGGAAAACATTGATAGTAAGTTTCAAGTTCAAACTAGAATCTAACTGAGAAACTGAAGCGGGTCGTATAGATGATGATCAGCAGCATTTCTTCTTTCCAATCTCAACAAGCATGGCCATCAGAGCCTCACAGATCTGAGTGGCATCCGCCTCGGTACAATCATTCCTCAGCGTGGAGTGCACCATCCACGCATGGTCCAGCCTCCTCTCCGGCCTCACCACCACCGAGCCGGGCACCTCGGCGTCGCACCGCGTCACCAGCCTGTCGCTCCTGTCGCCGCAGCGCAGTCTCAGGCGAAGCGCGCTGATGGCCATGGCTGCCGACGCAGGCACGACCACTGGGAGCTTCAGAGAGGCGAGCACCGATTCGGCGTACTCGGGTGCAGACAAGAACCATGGCAACGGGAGCCATGGGAGGAGCTTGGCTTGGACGACGCGTGACAATGACGTGAGCATCGTCGGGGCAGTGCTGGCTTCGGTGTGGAAGGAGATGATCGGCAGCTCATCGACAGGCAGCTTGCGGTTGGAGATGAAGTCCCTTCTCTTGTCATATGTGAGATCCTCCAAGGCCCTTATATCACCCTGCAATTGTTTACTTGTTAAGAATATCATATGAAATGGACAAGGCAGGTATAAACAATGTCATTGTATGAACAATTCATAAAGGATTGATCTTGCTTAGGTAACACAGAGACTAGGATAATGAGGGCCTTGATGAGTTTGCATATGATGAGTTCCACGATCTTCCTTGTCGCCTTGTCAGCAAGCTGGCCTTCCCGAAGGATGTCGGAAGCTACCGGGGTGCCACCATATGGGCTCTGAACCGATGCCAGTCTGGCAACCTTGCCCTTGAGTTCAGACCGGTACAATGAAAGCGCCGCAGCCGCATCAACTCCACCCTTGCTATGTCCCAGGAGCAACACCTGTTTACCAGAACCCCAGTAGAGCTCTTCAATGTATAGTTTCAGTTCCCGCGCATTTTTCTCCACTGATGCCTGAGTGAAGTGAAAGGTGATACAGGGACAAACAGATAGGAACACAAAAATCTTGTGCTTGACAAACATGAGAAAAGCCTTGCATGCACCCTTGTTGAGCTCAGCTACCTCACTATGAATCCTTGCAATATGGCAAGTAAGCCCCATCATCGAAAAGATTCTTTTAGTATTGACAAAGTAGAGTGGACTGTGATTCAGAAAGGGGGTTTAAGGGAGGAGGCGCAGAGAGTGACACTACCAGTGGGTCCTCTTCATTACGTACCGGGAAGAAACATCAAATCTTCGCGTTCTACTGGTGAAGCGTAATACGTCGAAACATAACGCGTACTCTCCTGGGTTCACGATATATCGTTGGGAATTTCGACCCCATCGAGATGTCAAACCTAATAAATTTCAACCAATTTTGATCGAATTTACAATTTCAAAGTAAATTTCTCAAAAGCCTTGGAATTACCCCTCGAATCGACTTTCAGACCGGGTTCAAAATTTTCGATTTTGATCCGTTTTTTGTCAAGATTGTAAACCCTCAAATCCTCGATTTGCGGCATCCGTTGCCTCCTTTCCGTACTTTTTGTTTCGATAGAAGAATCTTTCAGCAGCATACAAGACTGTAAAAATTGCAGAAATTGTACGATCCAAATGAAACAAACCGTACAGTCTATCGTCTAAAAAAACTATTCAGCCTATCATCATATAGTAGTTGTTTTCAGGGAAGAATAATAATACTGTAGTATTTATTTTCAGGGAAAAATAAAGGAGAATATATCCTATAGATTTAAGCTTTTCGTACGCACACCGTATATCAAATAACAAATATCACAAAAATTTCTAGAAAAATTTGTACAGTACTTTCAATAGTATTACACCTTCAAGTTCATTATATTTTTAGTTGTAAAAAAATCTGAACAGTTTTAAGACTATAATTTGAATTTGAAGATAAGACTTTATATATAGGTATAGTATTATTGGAAGTACTTGTATAATTTTTTTTAGAATTTTTATGATATTTGTTAGTTGTTGTGCACGGGAAAACTTGTGTGTATAGGATTCGTTCCCAAAATAAAGAGCATTTTGTATTGGTCCTTAAATGTGAAATTCATTCTCTATTTTGCTCTGTAATGTCTCTTCTTCTGAAAGAAAGAATATAAATAGCAGCTAAAACAGAGTGGTGTCAGTTTTGCAAATATGGATATGAGTAAGCCTGATATCGTCTAGAATATCAGATGGATATCGCGCTTTCAATTCTTGTTTTGATATCCCTGATATTCTTATCTCCATCATATTACTACTATGTATTATTCATCATATTTTAGTTATATTAGCAGGCATGTACATTTTCAGTTCAGATTTCTAACCAAATGGGAACCAAACTTTTCAGCTTCATTATGCATGTCTGGAACTGTATACATGCACTGATGCACCAGAAGACATTCAAGGAGGTACGCCAGTAAAATGCAAAAAGAAAATTGGAAAGTCCAGTTATCTTTGTAACTAACAACTGATGATCCTCAATTTAACAGAATATCCAAAGTTCCAAACTAGTCAAGACATTGGCAATGTGTGAGAAAGCATAGCTTGAGTGGCCCGTGCACAAAATGTGGATACATAGACAAGAGCGTCAGATTTTGGCTCTTTCAATTTGTGAATGAGAATAAGCCACAGCATGCGCATCAAGATTTGATTGAAGGACATCATGTAGGACTGCCCTCGAAAGTGTCAACATAAACACAAGAAAGCCATGTCCTTGATTATTTGCCTTAATTTAAGCAGCAACAGCAGCAGCCTCTGACTTATCAATTCCTTCAATATTGGTTACTCTCAGCTTTGTCAACTCCTGAAAATTGTCAGGGCGTAAAGTAAAACTATGTTACTAAGTAATGCAGGAATACGATCAATCAGTAGCATCTTTTATTTTAAGAACACAAAATAATGAAAACAATCTGATATGAAATTACCTGACGATGGCCTTGTTCGGCGGTAATTTTTTCTTCTTTTCGTCTTGAATATAATAACTTTTGCATCTACGGCCTGAAAACCAACATCAAGAATATTTGAGTCAGAAAAATGTGTATTGTGTCTTGCAACATGAACAAATTGAACACAAAGCTGGTGAAAGTTCTTTGTTATCAAATGTTTCTTTACACATTAGGGCAGATGGATGTCAGGAAAATCCAGAAGTAAAAGTAGCATTTTAAATTAACCCCATATGTATTTCATGATATAGCTTATAATCATTTCACATTTAGTTAATTTTGGTAGTTTGGAGGGATCATGTTGAAGAAGAAGACAATAGGAATGAATGCAGGCCAATAAATTAGGTTCATGGTCCTTCAAAAGTAATGAAAACCATAGTGTCTGCTATCTCATAACAAACTATATGTAAGCAGACTTCCAATATAGCGATCAAAACATGCTCAGCATACATAATGTAGATCTTTAGCATGTTAACATCATCAGTTGATGGTAGCATAACAAGGAAACTGCAAAAATATGCACCACTTGTTTTTGCGAATTTTCTAGCACAATAAATCAAGTAATGTTAGTCCTTTAGTGTGGAGAATCCTACTACAACACACATTTCCAACCTTAATGACAGCATACAATAAAAAGTACCAAGGTACCATCAGCCTTTAAATACATGATCACTTGTATACCTATGCCATGCAAAAGACGGTTTCCATGCATATTAACGATTCCTTGATAATATGGATTCAGATAAACAGGAAATCTGCATACATATTGCTGGATCGCATTATTTGCAAATTGAAGATCTAGTACTTAACTGATGTGCTTGCAAACTTGTTTCAACAAATAAATACTAGCAATCATTTCGATTTGCTTGCAAACTTGTTTC
The DNA here is from genome assembly GCA_003991445.1 of Oryza meyeriana var. granulata. Taxonomy (NCBI): domain Eukaryota; kingdom Viridiplantae; phylum Streptophyta; class Magnoliopsida; order Poales; family Poaceae; genus Oryza; species Oryza meyeriana. The sequence goes on from RYFJ01003957.1 coordinate 47,297, forward strand.
AACAAATAAAGACTAGCAATCATTTCAAGAACTAAATGCTAATACAAAGACTGTCAGACTGAATAACATGCTCCTTGAAACGTGAAATAAATGCTTGCAAGAAGTGTCTTCCTTACATGCTCTTCAACGACAGCATGAACAGCAGCATCAGGAAGAATTGGCCTCCCAATGACTGTTTGAGCTTGTGAGCCAAGCATGAGAACCCGATTCAAAATTAACTACACCAGGTAACCATGCCAACAACATCAGCAAAACTTTCAATAGAATTGGAAAATATAAGAAGCAAGTAGAGACCACTGGGGCTGGCACTAATGGAAGTGTATTATGAATATGAAAATAAGGTGTAGTGACAGAACTAACATTTAATGCAAACTAAAACAAGTATCCGCTCATTAAGGTTCCAACCTAACCCTACACAACAGTTCATGTTTCTAACACGTCCACATACTCTGCAAGCTTAAATTTGGAATGTTTCTTAATATGAAAGTTCAAATCTCTCATCATAAATGAAACCAAAATCCAGTAATCAAAAGAGCTAACAGGGATCATTGTACCAAGATTAGATCATGCATTGCATACAATTCTACATCTTAACATGTCAAGTGCCTCTATGATCCAGAACTTGAAGTTTCACAACAATAGGTATTCATTTATCACCCATCACCATATGGGCAAAGACGATGATAACCTCTGCACTGAATCATGATCTCATAACCTCAACTATACCGTATCAATTATAAGTTGCAGCTTGCTAGACATCATGGTATATCTAACGCATCCTAATCAAAATAAAAGTAACAGTTGCGTTCAAAGTGCACAAATACCTTATCATTCACATCGCAAAAAACTTCAACACTGTGACTCCGTGAAGATTGAATCGCTGCCATTGCTTTACCATTAACTGATTGACGACCAATCTTGCCAGGCAAAGCCGACAATCCAGTATCCAATCACCCACCAGATCCACGCCTCAAACGCCAAAACGAAGCTGGGGAACAGATGGAGCTGACCGTGGCGACGAGGACGAATGACGGGCTCGTAGGGTTGAAAGGGCTTCTCGTCGCCCCGAGAGGCCACCACCTTATACTACCTATCTCTCGGCCGCCTCCGCACACCTTTCTGTCCCCTCCGTCGTTCCGCTGGGAGTCTCTCCGCCTACCCCGCCTCCTCCTCTCTCCCACTCGTCTCGACGTCTCCCCGCTCTTCGTCGCCGGGCATGGATCGTGATCGTCATGTCCCCCGCTGGTCGGACGCCGTCACCACGGAGGATTGGGACGCGAATGGCAGTGCGATGGAAGAGCCGGGGGGAGGGAGGACGCGGTGGCCTGTGCGGCGCGAGGGCGGGACTAAGGACGTTAGGTTACGTGCCTTGATAGAGGCCGGCGCCAGGGGCTGGAGGACTGTGAGCGATGAAGCTGGCACGAGAGAGGAGGGGAGGAGGGCAGTCGCCGCGTCGCCATGTGGTGCGTCGGCGGCGGAGGGAGGTGAAGGGGAGGAAGGGTAGAATGAAATATTCTCATGAAAGCAGCGGTTTTGACGAGGGTTAAGGGGGAAGGCACAGAGTAGTGTGCACTGCCGTTGGGCCTCTTCACTACGTATCGGAAGAAACATCAAATCTTCGCTGTCTAGTGGTGAAGCGTAAATAACATCGGACACATAACGCGTACTCGTCCAGGCGTTCACGATATATCGTTGGGAACTTTCGACCCCATCGAATTGTCAAAACTTTAGAAAATTTCAACAATTTTGATCGATTTACAATTCAAAATTAAATTCTCAAAACCATTGGAATACGCCTCGAGATTGACTTTCAGACCGTTCAAGATTTACCGATTTTGGATCCGTTTTGGTCAAGATTGTAAAACCCTCAAGAATCCTCGATTGCGGCATCCGTTGCCTCCTTTCCGTACTTTTTGTGCGATAGAAAGAAGCTTCATCAGCATAACAAGACTGTAAAAATTGCAAAATTGTACGATGCATATGAAACAACCGTATATCTAGGTTCTAAAAAAACTATTCAGCCTATCATCATTATAGTAGTGTTTTAGGGAAAATAAAAATACTTAGGATTATTTTCAGGGAAAAATGGAAAGGAGAATAATCCTATAGATTAAGCGTTTTCGTACGCACACCGGAATCAAATAACAATATCCAAAAAATTCTAGAAAATTTACATGTACTTTCAATAGTATTTACACCTTAAATTCATTATATTGTGTTAAAAAAAAATCTTGGCGGAGCATCTGAGGACGGCGCAGTGCGAGGTGGTCCGCCCATGAATGACGCTAGATGAAGAGCATCAAAGAAAACCAGCACGAACCGTCGAGGAAAAGCCGCAGGACTCGTCTGAGGGATGAATGTCGCAGCGCGTGCACACCCAATGGCATGACCAGGAATCGTAGAGGCCGATCGTGGGTGCGCGAACGCCGTCCTTGTCCAATGTCGCTGGCTGCATTCGGACTTGGTGGTAGGCCGATCGCATATCCAGCTGGAGAAAAAACTTGGCGCCGTGCAGTCGTCGAGGAGTTCACCCACCACAGGAATGGGAAAACGCGTCCTTCACAGTGAGGGCATTCAGTCGCGGTAGTTTATGCAGAACCGCCAGGTGCCATTCTGCCTTTTTGACCAGAAGGACCGGCGACGAGAACGCGAGGAGCTGTGGCGGATGATGCCTTGGTTCTATCATGTCATGCACGCCGCTTCCAACTCATGCCTGTGCTGCTGACGGTAGCGGATACGGCCGGACCGCCACAAGGGATGCGCGCCTGGCTTGAGGACATTGCCGTGGTCGCAGGGCGCGTGGAGGCTGGCAGTCCCTGGGGCTCGGCGAAGACGTCACAGGATGCCAGGAGTTCATCGAGGAGAGAGTCGCTGGCAAGAGGTGGCCCGGAGTCTAGTGCTCGGAGCGGCCACCCCCTGCCAGCAGACCCCACGCCCTTCTGTGAGCCATGGCCCCGGGTACCTCATTACTAGTCATGGGCCACTCAAGAGGGTGGGCCAACCGTCTTTGTAACTTAGGGATTAAGATAGTACCGGCAGGCTGTGCCTTGTAAATAAGAAAGCATAGTCTTTAGTCGCATAGGATTTATCATCTAAAAGGAAATCCCCTTGGTCGTATCCGAGCGGATCCTTATCATGTACCCCTTCCCCTAGTTATATAAAGGGAGCAGGGCGCCCTCAGGGCAAGGCACAACAAAACAGCCACATTTGATAGACAAAGCAAACCGTATCACAGTCAGAATCGAATCCCTTCCACATATATACCTACCTTGAGCCTGAAACCAGTATAATTCTTCTTGTGTGCCTCTGCAGTGCGCAGGTGCCTCGACTTGTTTACCTTCGTGAATATCCCATATTTTTATTCCGGTGCAACGCATCGACACCCCTTGTCCGCTGGAACGTCATGGACGGGGCGCGGAAATCCGCATAGACCGGACCATAGCGTCGCAGGCCACTGGGTCCAAGGACCACGTCGTAAGCCCAGCGAGGGCATTCACGAACAGTCGACCGATTGTAGGTGGCGTCGCTCGATGACGATCGGGGCTTGCGATGACCCCCGGACCAGGGACACGGTCCCCATTCGCACGGTAGCTGTGAAGCGTGCGCTGGCGGCTGGAGAGGAAGACCCTGACGATGAGCCGCGGACTCCGCGATGAAAATTGTGAGTGACCCTGAGTCCCAAGAGTGCGACGAGGGCGATGTCGCCAGGCGAACACGGAACTGCATCGTGTCGCTGAAATGGATTCCCGCAATGGCGTGCACCGAGATGTGCGGGGAGTCATCGGGTCTCCTCCTCGGTGGTGTCCCCGGCTCGGCTCGCCCCCGTCCTCCACCAGTGCCTCAGAGAGGAACAGGCCGCTTGCAGACACGTTGGCCCCGCCCAACTTTCGTCACAGTTGTAGCAGAGGGCCGAGACGACTCGCTCCTCTGCTCCGCCTGGTCAGTACGAACGCCGGCCCTCCACCGTGACCAGTGGCCAGCGCGGCCTGTTGTCCACCGGAGCGCGAAAAGCCGACGACGCGCGCCTGGGCGCCCGGAACAGAGGGCTATCCGCTGCGCAACACGCTAGACGCGCGGATTGTAGGTTCCGGAGCTCATCTGGGCGAGGCTCATGGCTGGCCCTAGTGACGGGGTGTGGATCTCCACGTCGTGACTGAGCGTGGCTGGACCCCGCGGTGAACAGCTGACGCGCTGCCCTCGCCAGGCAACCTGCGCGCCAGAGACAAACAGCGCTGGGTACCGGTCCTAAGTACTCCTCCCGGTCCCGTTCGGTGGCACGCCGCGAGCTCGCCGAGGGTTGGGCGGAGGGGCGGCCCGTACGCAGATGGAGGAGTCCTTAAGTAGGCGCCAGGACAGGTCATAGTACCTTCGTCCTGCTGGCCATGGGTTAAGTACCACAATGAGGCGCCGCACTCGAGGTTGCTGGACGCCATCCCACACTTTCCCCGTCCATATTCTACATGATGAACCTAAGATTCCCAGGATTCGATAAAATCAGAGGACTCGACCTTGCATCATAGCGCGGGAAATCCATACTTTTGAAAACCGCGCGGCAGCCGGATCCTCTCCTC
>RYFJ01003958.1:0-57414 GCA_003991445.1 Oryza meyeriana var. granulata
CCCCAATTACTGGATTTTTACTCTTAGGTAGCTGATATGGAATAAATAATCTGAACAGATTAAGATGGGTTCTACACCCAAGAAGCACTCACAGAGAGTCACAAAAAGGGAATTTGCATAATGAGTTTGATTCAGGACTCAACCAACTCAAGTTCTAAAAAAGCAAGAAGGCTGCGGAAAGAAACTCGGAAGATGGAAGAGAAAGATCCCAGTGAAAAAAAGAGCGAAAACAACGGTCACCCTCCTGGGCTTGGAACCATTCCGCCCTCAGCCAACGGCAGTTGATAACATCGTACCTACAACCTCAGCGCTCTCCAGAAGCTTTCAAGCTGAGCCGACCCGCAAATCCGAAGTCGCCAGACATATCCACCATCCGCGAGATCTTGAGGCCTCGGCATGTAGGATGAGGAGATTGGGAAAATGTCGGAACGCTTTGGAAAGACGAGGAGATGGAACGCCCGATTCTATGGTGGAAGACGAGCAATGGCGACCCTTAGCAGAGTGGGAGGCCAAAAATTTGGCCGGAGCTGAAGACAAAACATCGTGATTGACAAAATGAAGAATCTTCTCTCTCTCCCCCCTTATAGAGCCATTCCAATCGTGGCTTGACCTTACACAGTAACCCCGCTACTGGGCATCAAAAATGAGTTTCTACAGTAGCCCTCAATAGGGCCCTCGTTGGCCGCTGCATAAAATCGCAGTCTGATGCTACCAATAAAACCGAGAGTTAAACATATCTTCATGAAAGCCTAATTGCTAACACATAGTTGCGGTTACTTCTGTCTATCCATTAATATCTGAAATATATCTTTATAAGGATCGCAAGCTGGTCTTCATCAAAATTGGGATACAGGTATCTCTCAAGCACACCGACCACGCAATGATTTAATTTCATAAATTACTCAGCCACATGCTGGCCACCAGTTGCCGTGAGCAATATTATTCCAGCGAACATGACGCTTAAGTCTTACTTCCAAGTTGTGCACACTCTGGAAGACTATAAATATTTCTTCCAGCTGACATGATGCTGAGGAGTCAACTTCCTGAGGACGCCACCGAGAAAGACTATAAACACCCCTTTCACTACAGAAGCTGAAGAGCCCATATACGCAGTGGTATGCTTCTCGCAAAGACAAAATCATATTTGCTGGTTTACATGGTACCGAAGATCCAATACCTGTAGTATAACTACTCGGGAAAACTACCAAGGTTAAAGATCTTGACTTATATTTAAGTGTTTCACAAATTAACACAAAACAGGGGCTACACCTAATAGGTAGCCTATGTCGGCCACACATTCACACATTACATGAAGCCCTTCATAGCCTCGCTGCCAGCTGACATGAATAGGACTCAGGACAAAAAGCCACTCAGAACAAAGAGTACCGAGAGCAATGACTCGAGCAATCTTCCACCTGGAGATAAGCACTCGCACCAGCTGTGACCAAATTATGAAGTCTTAGGGCTACTAAAAGGCCAGCGGCCCCGTGTAACCTACACAGCATATAGGCCACTCTGATAGAGATGGCCTAGCCTTGTAATAGAATATAGTATCACCCCTGACAGACTTTGCCTTGTACAATAAGGAATATATAGTCCTAGTCGGTAAATTGTATCTCTAAGAGGAGATCCCTTGGCCATATCCGGCTAGGATTCCTACCTTGTACCCCTGTCCCCCAGTATATAAGGGGAGGCAGGGCGCCCCCTGAGGGCAGAAGATGATAGATCAACATAAATCCTCAAATGAATACCACCACAACTAGATGTAGGGTATACCTACATCGAGGCGGCTGAACCAGTATAAAATCTCCCTGTGTTCCTTTGCAATCCACCGAGTTTCCATCCGCTAGGTAGCCCCATATTCATATTGCACGTTTTCAAGCGGCTCCCAATGAGTGCCATTTGGCGGTCGCTGAAAAGAATTCTAAGATATTTAAAGCATTCCTCAACAATTGGCTTATGGTACCCCAAAGGTGCTAAATTCAAGCTAGTTGGTTATTCCAACTCGGACTATGCTGGTTGCAAGGTGGATGGAAAGAGCATATCCGGTAGTTGCCAAATGCTTGGTAGATCTCTAGTGTCATGGTCATCCAAGAAACAAAAATCCGTAGCCCTTTCTACCGCCAAGGCGGAATATGTTTCAGCGGGTAGTTGTTGTGCCCAATTACTTTGGATGAGACAAACCATGTTAGACTATGGCATAGATTTCACCAAAACCCCACTTCTTTGTGACAATGATAGTGCTATCAAAATAGCCAACAACCTGGTTCAACACTGAAGAACCAAGCATATAGATCCGCCACCCACTTCCTAAGGAGACCATGTCGCTAAGAGTGACATAGTCATAAGCCAATATACGAACCGAAGATCAACTAGCCGATATCTTTTACCAAGCCTCTTGATGAACCCGCTTTGCAAGTTGAGGAGTGAGTTAAATGTCATAGACATCTCAAATGTCAGTGAGCTCATGCACCCATGGTTGCCTCTCATTGCCTATCTCTTGATTATCCTTTGGATTTGTGGTTTTTGACCTCTTTGTGAAAATGGGGTTTATCATCTTAAGGAGGAGTATTGCACTTCTCATATATGCACTACGTCTCTTAGGGTGAGAGCAAAGTGATCAAAAAGTGCTAGAAGGATTCAAAATGTCTAGTTTGACCAAAAGTCAAAATTTTGTGAAAATCTACTTTATTTAGAACTACCACTTGGAAAATGTTTCTAAAGGTCACTATATGTTTTTGCAAGCCTTACTTCGCAAGAAAAACGTTTTTTAGATGACAATGCCATTTCGACTCTCTTTTGTAGAAACTAGAATCTTGTTTTTCGTCAAAATGATTATCTCTAAAATGGCGTTTTAAAAGGGTTTTTTTTAAAAATGTTGAAAACGAAAGTAGTTAAATAGAATTTGTCATCTCAAATGTTTTTGCTTTATAACCTTAGTTCGAAAAGACTAAAACCATAAAAGAAATTTGGATTCAATCAATCACGCCCAGAAAAACCGCATATAAGAACCATAAAAGGTCACCTCCTAGCACTTGAGTGAGTTATATTGTAAAAATCCATATTGATCTCAATTTTATGGATAGTTGTCAATGTTTGAACTCATACATTCAAATGGCATCTTGGTGTCATATCAAAACACCCCAAAAATCAAATTTTCCCTTTCAATCTTTTGTTTGGCTGTTCTGTCTAGGGGTTGTTAGTTTGACCAAGGGGCCATAGGCAGTCAGACCGGTGTGGACACTCGCACGGCAGCCGACCGGTTGCTGATTACTCGGTCTAAACCAGGTGGTTGCGGGCGGTCAACCGGCGGGGTAGCTGCGGTACATGACCAAATGGCCTTTCTGTAGATGAGTTGTGCCCACTTGATACCCCTTCAAGATTCTCTCTCCCCACTCTATCTTTTTCTTTCCCAACTCGACCCAGCAGCTTAACTCTCCTCTCTCAAACCCTAGCTTCAATACAATCCCACAATCCACCAAATTGCATGTACAGTGACTCTCCTCCCTTCCCTCTCTCTATTCCACGGTTTGCATGTGTTTCTCATTAAGTTTTTAAACCGTGGCATGGAACCCTAGGTGGAAGGAGTGCGTGCTCATTGATTTGCTTCTATAGAGGTATTTCTTATGTGCAAATCAAGTTCTCATCTTGCCGTAATCCCTCTCCCTACCTTTTGCCGCTCAAACTCTCCTCAAAGAATCCTTTTTTCTAGATTAGGGTTAGTATTAGTGTAATGCTCTAGGGCTTGTATGTCATAGTACCGTCTCCTTTAACCCTTTACTCTTCCTACCCTGTACCATCTTGTTCTAGCTATGTGTAGCCTCTAAGAGTAAAAGCTTTTCAAGTTTGTGCAACTTCTTTCTGTCAGCGGCGGTTTGACCGGCCAATAGGCCACGATACTAACCGGAGTTGCACGTCAGCGATGAGTCAGACCGCTTGCGTGTGATCCAACGGTCTGACTTGGTGCCAAGCACGGTCTGACCGATTGATGCTAATGGTCAATTGACCGGCTTTGGTGGTATCAGTCCTGACCACCCTAGATAGAGAATTGTTGCTGTTGCCTATTGCATACTCTACTCTTAGTCTGCTAGACCTGTGGCTAATTCTTACAGAGATCCTTCTTCTTGCTCAGTCATGTCCTCCAGTTCGTATGGCCGGGGCATCGCAATGCTCGTGCAATTGAAGAACAACGCACTAAGCGCTGTCAAGAAGAGGAAGCAGAGGAAAGTGAGGAAGAGGAAGCATGAGAATAGTTAAGAGATTATCTCAAAGTGAAAATGAAGAGGACATGGAAACAAGCATCAAGAGGAACCTGATGATGATGAGGAGGAAGAGGATGCGAATGGAGTTGGATGGTGTTGAATTTGTTGTAAACAAGAACAATCCAACCCACTACATGGTGATAAGACATCATGATCAGTTTAAAAGAGCTAGACACACACTTCGACTATCAGTTCCACATAAGATTCGCAGAAGGAGGTCATTGAGAGAGTTTACGCCATAGAGGAAGATTTGCCGATCACAAAGTAGCTCCCTTGGAGAAATGTCAATGCGGTTCTAGAGTTTGTAGGAGTTTAAGAACTTTTCAGGGGCCGGGGCATTACAAGTTAATCACCATACAAGCAAGATTATGATAAGTGTGAGCCATGGCCCCGGGTACCTCATGAGAAGCATTTCGGGCCCACTCGGACAGAGGATGGGCCTAACCTTGTAATTAGGATACAATAGGACTCGGCATATCATTACCTTGCACGACAAGGAAAGATATAGTCCTAGTTCGGCCGTATATTCTTAGAAGAAAATCCTTTGTCAGAGAGTCTGACTGGGATTCCTACTCTATAACCATCCCCGGTATATAAGAGGCAGGGCGCCCCTGAGGGCAGAGTGCATACAATCTCACCAGAGAAACCTCAAAGGCAATACACCACAACTGGACATAGGGTATTACCTCATCTTGAGGGCCTGAACCAGTATAAATTGTTCCGTATTCCTTTGCAGTCCATCATTTAGTCTCACGAATACCCCCATAACATTCTTGATTGCCGATACAGAAACATCACAATAAGGAGCTCAGAATCAAGCAATTCTATGCCACAATTTGGGTCTCCTAGTGACTTGAGCAAATAAAAGGATGATAACATGGGAAATCCTCTATATTGCAACCAAGAAAACCTCTTATACTATGAGAAGTACGCATATACTAGAGGAACAAAGCTTCATGATGATGGTGAGCACAATCAGGCACTATAGCACAATTAAACAGACTCAGTACTATAACAGTGTAGGTACTTACACCGTTGAAAGGAAGCTGGTTTGCTACCTATCCCGCCAGTGTGGTAAATAGGATTGTCGAGAGCTACTATTCTCCCGAGATGCAGGCCCACTAATGATCGACATCGTGGAGTGCTTGGTATTGATCGATGCCATCATGACAGGAACAAGATATCATCTGTGATAGATCTCATTTGTTAGCCTCAAGGACATCTTACTCAAAGGTGTGTACTTTGCACCTTACATCATGAAGCTCATTGTCTCCAAATGGCAATGTTGGTGGAAATCTCACCCGCTCACAAGAAGTTATGCCACGCCTTCCACTAGCTTCTCCAAGAGGTCCCTCCATAAGACAACCCGTGTTTGAAGGGGCAAAAACTTCCGTAGTGCAGCTCAATAACCCACTCTTTTCTGAAGCTACTCCCTCCTCCTCCTCAAGAGTAATGCCCATTAATTCACTCGCATCCTATGCTGTATTTCAGCGAAGATGTAACCAAAAATGAGTACTTCAACCCCATCCTGGTGCTATGAACACTCTCAAGTGAGACGCGCTCTATAGATTGACACGAACCCTGGATTCTATGAAGAATGCAAGAGATGTAAGAGTTTGCATACGGATTTTCAACTCTTATAAATGATGCTTTGTGGAGGATGGATACAAGAGTTGACATATCGGGAGACTAGATGATGACCTCCTTGAGAGACACAAATGCACTAGTCTATCAGCGCAGCCGCAACATCATTAAGTCAATCCCGACCAGCTCGAGAATATCCTCCTCCCTCTTCTCAAGATCTCTTAAGTCTGGAATGAATGGACCTTCTTGTCAATTCATGCCAAAGGGCAAATGGAGAACAAGAAGCGGAGCAATCTATTTCTTAGTTGTGGTTTGGACTATAGTAGTATGAAGTAGTCCTAGTTGAGTAGTCTTCCTACTAGGGGCTAACGGTGGTTTGGGGCTATAATTTGTATGGGATAGACTCAGCTATACTTTGTATCTTGATTGTTCTTATGAGTCTTCTTTTGAATCCTTCGTAGTCCCATTGGTTGTAATATGTTAGTTTAAACATTTATCTCTTATGGATGCTTATGGTTTTCTATGTTTTAATGTGGTCTTGAATTCTAGGGCTATGATGGATGGTTATTGCTTCATAATTGTATCAATATTAACTATCTTATGCTTTTTGATGAGATTGGAATTCAATTGTATATGATTTCTATCCTTGTGTTTAATGTGAAAAGTGCAATATATAAACTCCTTTCTAATGTCATCCGTTGACTCTTGTGTTTGATATGCACATGTTTAGGGGGAGTTTATCCTATATGTTGCATTTTATGGTTAATACTATCTATTTTATCCTCTATTGTGGTGTTGCCATCAATTACCAAAAGGGGAGATTGAAGCATCTAGGCCCTAGTGTTTGTTTGGTAATTAAGGGATAAGCACCAATTGTGGACTAACTATTTTGTTAAGGTGAAATGAAATGAGCTAGTCCACATGATGAGGTACGCTAAGAAGAATTACAATGTTAAAATTTGATGTACAAAGCGGAGGATAGAAGTGATGATGAATTAGTCTAGGCGCGTTATCGATCAAGGTGTTTGGGTGATCGACTAGGCTAAGTTATTTTCTAGCTTTGCCGTACATCAAGAGGGGTGGTAACTTTGGCTAATGATAATCTTGTGAATATGGGTCTTTGTACATTGTTGCATTAATTCTTTGAAGGTATCTACGCTCTCCTTCTACGGCTCTGACGTAGCACCCAATCCGGTCAAACCAGAAGGTGCAACAACAGTCTGACCAAGTAGAGTCCACACGTCAAACCGGTTCTATTCTTGTTGCTGCCCTATTTTCTTCTAAGTCACTCGTTCGTCTGACCACGGTTTGATGGCGGTCTGACCGGCACCAGTCTGACCGGCGATACAGAGCAAGGAAAATTATGATGGCTTGGCGATTACAGAGCCACCAGAGCTTGGGTCCTGTCAGACCAGCTATTGCGGTCTGACCGGAGCCAAGTCCGGTCTGACCAACCAGGTAATGACGGTCTAACCGAGGGTGCATTTAATGCACTTCAACGGCTAGTTTACTAGACGTTGGACAGGACTTCGGTCTGACCGGCCACCCCATGGCGGTCAGACCGGCAGTACACAGAGTTAGGGTTGTTCGACCCCAACGGCTCTCTTGCGTGGGTCAAGGGGTATATATTACCCCCTCCCTTGTAGCAAGGAGGACTCTCTTGGCACTCCCACTCAATTCATAGAGCCCTTTGTTTCACTCTCACAACACTTGAGCAGATTCTCTCCTTTTGTAGGTGTTTGAGGGTAGTTTGAGGCAAGACAAGTGCATTGCATCATTGCTAGAGTTAGTGTGGCACTTGATCATCTCTAAGCCTTGCTTGCTACTTGTTACTCTTGGAGGTTGCCACCTCCTAGATGGCTTGGAGGAGTTCTCGGTGACCTCTCCGAGGATATTGTGGAGGAGGCCCGGTGTCGATTGTGAATGGTTCGGTGTTCACCATCCCCAAAGTGGAGGAAGAACAACCTTAGTGATCGAGGCTTGTGTAGACCACTTCGAGACGGCTCCCACCTTGCCCATCCTTGACGAAGGGGTTCGGAGGTAGGTGATTTGGGGAAAAAATAGGGAAGCGGTGAAGTGGAGTGGGCTCGCCTTAATGGGAGTAGGAAACTGCGAGTTTCCAAACCTTGGGTGAAAAATTCCTTTGTCTCTTGTCTCATTTATTTATTGCAATTTTTACTTTTGTGCAATTTGTTCTTTCATAGAGATTTATTGAGCCCATATCACTCTAGGTTTGCAAAACTTAATTTAGTTTAGTTAGTCTTGCTCCCTCACAAGCTAAAAGTTGTGTTAGTTAGTTTAATTAGGTACTTATTTGATTTATATCGCCTATTCACGCCCCACCCCGTCTAGTCGACATTTGATCCTACACTCGGTGAGTTAAGGTCCCGGTAGGGGCAATCGCGTGGACGGACGAAGAGGGTGCCGGAGGAGAGAGGCGACAAGGGTGGAGGTCAGGTTCTGGCCTCCTCTTGCTTGCTAGTGCTGGTAGAGGCGGAGGGTGGGAGCTGCATGGAAAACCAAGGAGTATTCCTAAATATTTTTCAGTAAGATAAGGTGTTGACAAGCATGTCAAATAGCTTGTTACCTGACCTTTTTTAGGGAAGCGCAACTTGGTGGGCTTAACTCACCTGGCTAGGACTTCCAGAGGCGGTCTGCCAAGATGATACGATCTGCCAATTAAGTTTTCTCAAACATAGCTCTTGTTAGATGGTGAAGCCGAGAGAGCTTAAGAACTCACCAGGTCGATGTGAAGGGTCTTGGAGGGCCTGCAGAGTACCGACAGCGGCGCCCCTTTCTAGACCTAGCGCCTTGTGTTTCCCTCGTTGGAGGGTGCCGCTGGAGCTAGGACCAGAGGTGTTGTCAGCCGATGATAGGGGGTGTTCTTCTTCGCGTCTTCCTCTACCACCTTCTCTGCTACTTCCTTGACAGCGGTAGCCTCCTAGTGGATAAGGTCATGAGTTGGATGTGGTCGGGAATAATGAATCGAAGGCATCTCCTGTCTTTTGTTATAATGCAAGTGGGCAAGGGAGGATGATAACAAGTACTCAACGATCAGAGCCCAGTCGGGGGTCGAGGTCGCAGAGGGGATGAGGATGTTGGCAGCATCCTGGCCGGTCGTCCACTACCTTCTGTACCCGCTTTGTGACACACTTTCGCTTAATGTTCTGCATAATTGGGGTTGAAGATATTAAGATATGGCAACTTGATTAAACAGACCTTTGTGAAAAATAACAGTCATACCCCTGTGGGATATCTGAGTAGTGTCCACCGCCCCCATGTACTCATATGCAGGGTGGTGCATTCCAACAGAGGCTAAATCCAACAACACACAAAGCACGACAACTTCATCGCGCTGTCAGACACGAACATAAAGCTTCGGATCTTTTAAATAAAGAATTGGAGGGATTTCATGGCGGATGGAGAAGAAGTCCACAGCTTTGAGCGTGTGGGACGGGTGGTTGGGACATGGAGTAGGGTGGAGTTGGATTCGATGTTCAGATAAAACCAATCTTGCCTCCATCCCTTCTTGGACTTGGGGGTGTTTATGGCTATATACTCGCCCTTCAACCATCTCGAAGTCGGAAGCCATAGAATATGTGGTTGGACTCGTTCCATGGCCCGAGTTTGTATTAATGACCTAAAAAGTTCAAGGAAAGGGCATATCCCAAAATATGCTTCACACAAGTGTGAAGATGCTTAGGAACACAATGGAATTGGGGTTGAGGTGGAGAAGTTGGATGTTATAAAAATGGAGGACAATGCAAAGGAAAGAGGAAGGAGGAGGCAAAAACCCACTATAGACAAAAGAAGAAAAGAGATCATCTCGCCTAAGAGAGGCTAGGGTTCAGTACCTCCTCGACGGCGGCCCTGCGTCACTGCTCCGGGAAGAGCTCCCTCCATCTTGGTTTCCTTCAGCTTGGCGTCACTGACTGAAGATGGAGGGAAATCCATGATGGTGATGTTGGGAGGTATGAGAGGGAGAAAAGTGGAGTTCTTGGGGGGCCAGATGATTAGGAAGACAATGAACAGTGAATTTGGAAAGGAAGAGTGTGGAACCAAAACAAATCTAGCTGCTAGAAATTAAAGTCCCGGGAGGCGGTTCGCATTTCAAGGAAGTTTGCAACATTACCGATAATATGACTGTTCATTTTATAAAGAGGATTTAATGACTGAACTTTATCCAAAATTTTAAAACGGACTTTGTCTATTGCCTTGCTTCAAAGAAAGGACTACGTGGTCGGATTTAGCATGTTCGGGCTGTAGCCCAACAACGTTATATGTCCCGATCACTTAGCTCCTGAAGTGGGAAAAGTATTATAGTTGGTTTATGCATTTGAATAAAGTTCGGGGGCTACTGTCAGTGTAGTAAATATGGCATACCCTGTATACATAGACATATGTCACTAGGAATACCACATACCTAATAAGATACGGAAGGTGAAAATCAGATATGGAAAGTCATGGACAGAGAAGGAAACATACTCCGGATAGAGGACTCTGTAGTTTGACTCGGTTACGACAAGGTTTACTCTGCCCGTGTCCTATTCGGGAGTCTCCGAGTTCTACTTGGAGAAGGGGTCATCTATCGGTATAAATACAACGCCTCCTAGGAGAGAAGGGCATCGAATCATAAGCTTACAAGTCCAAAAACACCAAGCCAGAGGAAGCCTTTCAGCCAAGTCGCCGATTACTGCATTCCATCATCCATAGTTGGTAGATTTGGTAGACAATTGATACAGATCCTTGTACTTGGTGAGAATCCTATCCAATACATATAAATTGGAGTACTTGGAGGCCCGAACCAGTCTAATCCCTTATCCTGTTTTGTTTCTACATATCGACGAATACCTTGGTACTGGACGACCCCTATGTTCCTAAATATTGTAGTCGGGATCTAACCCCTCGACAAATAATATCCATAATTCATGAATCTTCCGTCAATGACAAGATGGATGAGTGACTGAAGACCTTCCACTAGAGAATATCCCTCTACTAATTATGTTTGTCCGTATATGTCTGAGTGACATCAAAGCAGCCTTGTACTCCTAGTTTCTTCAGTTTGGTGAAGGGCTGCATACCCCCTTCAAAGTGTACATCCAAACACCTTTCCAGCTGCAAGTGCTCAAGGAATGTCAAAAGAATGACACAGGATCAATAATGTGGTAGAGCAGTCCTGTATGCTCAATTTGGTAAGGGATGTCAGCCTTTGCAGATAAGCAAGATACATACTGATAGAATTTTTACTGTTAATAATTTATTTTATTTTTTAATTTACAAAATTAAATTTTAATTTTTTTTTTGCAGAAATACCCTCTTGTCGCCGTGGGCTAGGGCGGTATTTAAAAACCGCCGTGGCCTAGGGCGGCAAATGGCCTGGCCGTCAGGGGGGGCTACCGGCGTGGGCCGCCGTTAGCCGGGGGGGCCACGTGGGCTTGCCGCCGTGGCCCAGGGCGGCAAATGCCTCACGGGCCCCCCCATGAGGCTGGCAGAACTACAGCGGGCAGAATACAAATTTGCATTCGCCGCCCTGGGGGAGGCCGATTTTTAGCCCAATCGCCGCCCTGGGGGAGGGCGGTTTTTAGCCCTCCCCTATAAAATCTCTTCGCGCACTCGCCGGCGCGTCATTTCCCCCTTCCGCCTCTAGCGTTCGTTCGATAGAGCTGAGGCAAAGGAGGAGCAGTACAGCGGCGAAGCCCTCGCGGATTTTTAAGCCGAACCCAGGTATTTTTTGCTCTCCCTCCGTCATGTAATCAATTTTTTAGACAAGTGTTAATTAGTACTAGACGCATAGTGTAATACCCGACATAGTATGAAAATATTAGCGGTTTGGCATAACCATCGTTAGTGTTAAATTTATTTGACCGTACTAGAAGAACATAGCGGACAGGTAGTAAATTGTAGATATTTTAGAAATAAATATGGTCCGCCATGGCCATCGTTGGTATACGTCATTTCGACACGTTAGATAAACCTAGCGTATAACTTTATTAGCGCCGCTGGGTTAGTTTGTAAAATATAGAAATGGTAATGGTTTGACTCATACCTATAGTCTTTTTATGGAACAAATATTGATTAGTACAAATTAATAACTATAGTGAAAATCTTTTCTGTGAACAGAAATGGCAAATAGAGTTGCATTCGCGATATATCACGGTGAAGGAAATATCAGAGAAGGACAATATGGGGTAGATTTATCGGAGTTCAACGTAGCACAAAAGGGAATTATAGCTCCAGCTGAGAGAAGTTTTTCTGGAGTTTACAATTGGTTAATGAGGGGATTCGGAGTAGATCCTCAAGTAAATGCAATTACGGTGTACGCACTGGTTAGCTGGGCTATGGAAGGTTTTTGGTGGAAATTGATGCCAATAGATTCGACGGCCAGCTGGGTATTTTTTGTGGAGAGTGCACTGCAGCGAGGATGGGCACCTACCATCCTAGTGGTAGTGCATGACAGGGTCAGCATTGATCAGGCTGGTCCAAGTATAGCGGAAGGGCCCGATGAAACAGGGGAGCAAAATGAGGCAGAAGACAAGGATGCCGGAGAGGAAGGAGGCCAAGAAGACATGGGACCGGGGGGGTTTACAGATGAAGGGGAGAGACACCCAGGTCTAGTACAGGAGATGGAAATTGAAGACTCAGAACCTGAGCATATGGAGGATGATGATTCTTCGTAGGACGATGTATACCCGGCAGAATGGGACAACGAGGACTTCTCCGGACTCGTTGTCTCAGAGGGGCACACCGTGCCATGGGAGTATCGACAGAATGAAGTAGTGCAAGGCGCTAGGTACGCCGAAAAAGTACAGTTGACAGAGGCTGTGAAGATGTGGGCCGTGTCACTTGGGAGGGAGTTCTGGGTATCAAAGTCCACCAGATCAGTGTACGAAGTGAAATGTGCAAGTTCAAGCGATGGATGTACATGGAGGATGTACGCATCTAAGAAGAAATATGACGACTATTGGTCCGTGTCAATCGTGACGGAGCACAACTGCCATCTTCCGGGTATTCAGAAGTACCACAGGAACATATCATCTGCATTCATCGCTTCAGAGCTGTATTATGCTGTTGTGGAGAACCTCCGGTTCGAGCCCAAGTCAATTATCAGGCGCATCGAGGAGAAGTACAAGTACACCATTACATATGCCAAGGCATGGAGGGCCAAACAGAAGATAATTGAAAGGAGATTTGGCAGTTTTGAAGCTTCGTACAATAATTTGCCTTGCCTACTGGAAACCATCTGTGCGAGGAATCCTGGCAGCTACTCCGAAATCAAAACTTTCCCATCGTTAGCAAATCCTGGGCAGAGCGTCCTTCAGCAGGCCTTCCTCTCTCTACAGGCGTGCATGTTTGTATTTCTTCATTGCAGGCCCATTCTCTGCATCGACAGCACGTTCCTAACTGGAAAATACAGAGGGCAAATGTTGACGGCAATCGGAGTAGACGGGAACAACCAAGTGTTACCCGTGGCCTTTGCCTTCGTTGAGAGCGAGAACACAGAGAGTTGGTATTGGTTTCTGAAGCTGATTAAGGAAAAGGTGGTGGGGATGAGGCCAGAGGTATGTCTCATACATGACCATCATGTAGGGATGTTGCGTGCAATTGAAGAGCTGCGAAACGGCTGCGCAGACAAGGGATACCCTCCGATGTGGGAAGATGTAAAGAGCAGATGGTGCATGCGTCATATGGTCTTTTATAAGCAGTTCAGAAACAAGGAGCTGATGGCCATGTTCAAACGTTTGTGTGCCCAGAATCAACATAAGAAGTTCAATGAGCTATGGAGGAGACTTGATGAGCTGACAGCCAAACATAGAGGCGAGAGTTCTGCAAGACCCGCAGCTAGAGGTGTTGACGGCCCTGAAGCTCTAGGTGCACTTCCCACTGATGATGGTACATTCAGAAGGAGGCCCGGTTCCTTGGTTAGCAGATTTTCGCAGTGGATCGAGCACGAGCCAAAGGAGAAATGGGCATTGCTGTATGATGAAGATAGAGCAAGGTACGGCATAATGACCATGAACCTTGCAGAGGTCTACAACTGGGTCATGCGTGGTGTGAGGCAACTCTCCCTTGTTGCCATCGTGGAGTTCATCCTACATGGAACACAAACGTACTTCCACGACAGGTGCAGACAGAATGGCCCATCTATGGCCGATGGAAACCTTTGGTTCGGCACCAAAATGACAAAGTACCTTGAGGAGAAATACAAGAAGGCAAGAGAGCACCGAGTCCGAGTGCAGGGCACACGAGAGCGTAGATTTGAGATATTGTGTGTCAACAGGTCCAGGCGTGGCATATTCGCAAGGAAACCTGTGCAAGAGTGTGTCCTAAAGGAAGATGGGACATGCAAGTGCTCCTACCGAAAACCAAGCTTGTACCACAAGCCCTGTTCTCATGTCATTGCTGCTTGCGGGGAGTGTGGCATTGATGAACGCCAATATGTGTCCCCGTACTTTAAAAAGGAAGCAATCATGCATACATGGAGTACTGAGATTTTTGGTTTTGGCATCGTTGGCACTTTCATTGAAGACACAAGCTCAGTTTATTACATTCCTGACTCAACGAAGGCAAGGAACAAGGCAGGCCGCCATCGGACACGGAGGATTCGCAATGATATGGACGAATCCGAGGCTGGCGTTAGCACCAAACATTGCAGAAGGTGTGGAGAGGAGGGACATACCTACAAGAAGTGCATGAAAGACGCCGAGGCCCCAACTACAGCGAAAGTTCCTGTGGAAGGATCAGGCGCCGATGGAAGGTGGCCAACTGGGGAAGGCACCATTGATAGGCAGCGTCATCGCAGGCGTCCTCGTGCACCTTCGGGTTATGTTGTGTAGTATAGCCGCTGGTTGCTGATGTAATCTCCCTATAATGTGTACCAATCGCATGTATTGCTATCTGATTTTCGTTTTAGTGTGGGCCAGATCGGCGTGTCATATCTATTATCGTCTGTTGAAATGTGCACTTTGTTTTCACTTTGCCAGTGCTGGCCTTTTAAAAGTACTTTGTTGTCTGTTAATTTTCTGACTGTAATGCACTATGTTTAATTGAGCTAATCCATTCCGCTTCTTTTTCCTTGCAGATATGGACTACCAGACGCCTGAGCTGCTGGATCACGCCACCGATCAGACCCATCGGTCGTTTCTCTCGGCGGTGCAGAGCCTCCAGCTCGGTACCTTACGTCCTCGACCTTCTAGGCGACTCCTTCCCGTGGACCCTCGGTTCACGACTAAGTACGTATGAACGTTGTACTGTGAAGCTGTATATGTGAACTTACTAACTTGCTTTGTTTTGATTGTCAGGTTGCGGGAGGCAGGCATTCTGCCACTGTGTAGGCTGGTAGCAGCCGTAGTGGACTCGAATGACCCGGCGAAGAAGTGGGGTATCGACCGGTCATTGATCACAGCTTTTGTGGACCGGTGGAGACCGGAGACGCACACCTTCCACCTCCCATGCGGTGAGATGGCCCCCACGCAGCAGGACGTCAGCCTCCTCCTTGGGCTGCCTCTAGCCGGCGATGCGGTGGGCCCAGTTGACGGGCTCCAGGCGTGGCGAGACGACATCCTGCAGCGGTTCGCCCCGGTTCACCGTGCTCCGGGGCTTCCCCTCGTCGGCAAGATCTCCCCATACACGCATGCGGGCCCCCCTCAGGCTTGGGTACTGAGCTACACGGTAAGAATGCTTTCTTGTTGTTTTATGTTCATCCTTCAGTCCGTACTAGAATTACAGTGTCAACTTCCTTATATGTTACTGCAGTCTGATCAGCTAGACCTAGAGGCCGACGCGTACTCACTGCAGAGGAGCCTGGAGGCGTACCTGTTGTGGTTGTTCGGGTGGGTGATGTTCACCAACTCGCACGGCCACGCAGTCGACAAGGGCTTGATCCCTTACGCGAGGGAGATAGCCGACACCGAGGACGGTGCTGCTCCCCAAAACAGTTGGGGATCGGCAGTCCTTGCCGCCACGTACAGGGGTCTGTGCGACGGCTGCAGGAAGACCGACCCAGAAGCGGTCTTCACGTGTTGTCCACTCCTCCTACAGCTCTGGGCGGCAGAGCGGTTCACGATCGGCCGCCCCGTGGTGGACCACAGTCCGTACGAGCCGATCCTGTACGTGGATGTCCCACCGGAGGACTATCCGACAATGGGGACGGTGTGGTGTCGTCGTGAGGTATGTTCGGTGTTAGAACCGTCTCTGTTTTTTATGTTACTTGGACTAACGAGAACTCTTTACCTGTTTGTAGCGTCGGTACGCTCACGTGCAGGTGCAGAAGTCGTACCCAGACTTCATCATGGAGTTCGACAGGACCACAGACGACGACGTTGTCTAGGAGCTGTACAGTGCCGAGGCGGTGATGGCACGTGCACCGCTTGGGCTGTCGTCCCTCTGCACCAGGGACCAGGCGTACTGGTTGACGATGACGCCGATGCTGTTCGACATTTCTGTCGAGCTGCACTGCCCGCAGCGTGTGATGCGGTAGTTCGGTATGCACCAGACCTTCGGCCATCCACAACTCTAGCCCGTACCGCAACACGTTCACAGGTATGTGTGGAAATGAATATTCCGTATTATTATGCAATGTGTCACCGGTTGTGCTCTGCAGGTTAAATCGGCGTGGCTAGGCCGCCGGTAGGTTGTGGAGACCCACCGTCATCGAGTACATCAACGACTGGCTCATATCCATGGAGGATGTCATCACGGAGATCCACCCCCACACAGCCGACATGTACGAGCAGTACCTTTCCTGGTACCAGCCCCGTACCATACTACGGGTGACGTTCACTCCCGGGGCTCCGCAGGAGCACGTTGCGGGGGTGCGAGACGCATACCCGACGCACCACGACCAAGACTATTTCCTCACGGTGAGTCAATGGTTTTCATACTATTTTCAACGGTAGTTACCACGCGCAACTAACCACGCATGTCCTACTGAACAGGCGGGCGATGCTAGGCAGGTCAACATGGAGCTCAGCCTACTGTGCTATCGCCTCAAGGTTGGCATCCCTCTCACGGAGCAGGAGCAGAGGATCACGTTCGGTCGGATGCGCAACACGATGCACTCGGTCATCCGTGCTCTGACTTGTCGCCGTTCCGATGCGGCCCCGCCGATGCAGATACATCTGCGAGGTCCCCATGGTGAAGGGACATCGCCAGGAGCGGCGGGTTCTGCAGGGGCCAGTACGTCGTGGGGAGCAGGTCCTTCCGGTACCGCCGGAGGATCGAGGACGGCAGCCTCCACGATCGGGCGAGGTTTGTCAGGTACGTCAGGTTCGAACATATTCTCAATAACTAACTACACTTTTTATTCGGCTGACACAAACTTTTATTTACCAGCCCCACGCGGCGGATCTCACCACCACCTGGGGGACACTGGGTGGGGATCTGCCCGGAGCACCTCTGCTTGGATCTCTATCGAGGACGACCTCGTTCCGGAGCAGGACGTGATCGGGTCGTCACAGCTCGGAGGTGCACCGGACACACAGCCGCACGACGCCGGTGCTTCCCGTACTACTCAGGCAGTCTGAGCCACCCGTGGGGTAGCGGCGGACCGCCTGACGTACTCGCGCGGGCACGTGCGAGCGCAGCCTAGGAGGACGAGGAGGCGTACGGACTAGGGGCTATTGTTGTATTTATTTATTTATAGGCCTCGCTATTCTGTCATACTATTACGGAATATCCGTTGTTTGCAGATTGCTTCCGCTTTAGTTCAAATTTTTCATGTCCATATTCACCCCCTCTAGGCTCGATCCCACCCTTCAGATTTGACCTTTCACAAATATTTACAACGGTACTCCGTCCTGTTTTTACCATTTTAAAAGGAGAAACCACTTTCGGCGTATACTATGTGCGAGTACGGACCACCTTTACTTACATAATATAGGCCCCGCGTGCGCCACATTGCGACAAGCGAGCTTTCGATGCGTCGCTTTACTCATGTGTCGTCACGGGCATTCTGAATACATGGTCGGCCACTTCAACCGCTTTTTGCATATGCATGTCCCTTATATTTTGACCTGTACATCTCATAGGGAAATAGACGCACGACAACCTATATAAAAGCACCATCATAGTAGCAGAGGGCCTTCACCCAGCCCCTCGGGCAAACTTCGCACCGTTTATGAACCACGGCCACTACCTGCCTCACTAATTTCCTTTTCTTCTTGTAGCAGCATCAAACAATGCCTCGTACACCTCTTTTCATGGAGGATTGCAACTGGCGATATTTAGGTTTCGCTTTGGTACTGCCACCTTGGGCTGAACACTCGATATGCCTTTGTGGTGATCGTTGCCGGCTACGCGTATCTCATCAGGAGGAGACTTACGGCTAGAGATACTTCGAGTGCGTGCACCGAAGTCCCCAGGTACGTGTTTCAGTCAAGTCTTTGTCATATTCATTTTTACGCCCACGACTCTTACACCAGGATATTTACCTTAACAGACCGAGGGAAGATATTGCGGCTTCATCGAGTGGATTGACAACGACAACCCGGAATATGACTACCTCCCGTTAGACAAAAGCATGACGCAATACATGGCTAGGAGGACGGAGCACGAACAACGTCTAGAGCTAGAAGGGGCAGACTAGAGAAATCGACCTCTCGGACTACCACGATGGGAGGACCGCCCAACGTGCGCTTGTGGTGATCGTTGCCAGGTCGTCAGGTCGAGAAGGCCAGGAACTCTGCGACGCAGAAGCTTTGTTTGTTCGAACATTCTTGACAATGATATCGGTGTAAGTTCAAGCCGCACCTTACTTCCTGCAGATAGTTTACCTTCACCAAACGTGACGAATTTACTAATCAAACTCGTCCCACAGGATCCTCCAAGGAGGTGTCAATTCAGACAATGGATTAACAATTTCGCGCCGTCAGATCTATCATGGCACTGGAACATGCAACCAGAATCACCAGCCGACTACAGCCTGTCTAGATCGTACCATGAACGAATCGCCCGCTTTTCTAGGAACCGGTGACTAGAACGAGCGGATACATTGTACTGCTCACAAGTTGTATCCATTGTTATATTTCGTACTATGGGTGTCGCATTCATCATGCCGCAATGCGAACGGCTCACATCTAGCTAATATCACTATGCTATTGTACGTGCACTGCGTTAAGTATCGACTGAGTGGATCACGAATAATACAATATATCGTCTCCCAATGTCGAATTAAAAATCATTCAGTACGTACATTGCGCAAAAATTTGGGAAAAAATTCATAGGCCCTAACATTCTGCTCGCCTGGGGATCCTAAGCCCCTCATGTAAAACGAACCGGCCTATTACCATGTCATTAATTAAGTATTACCAAAAATAAACTTGAAAAAATGATCAGTATGATTTTACAAACCAACGCCCACCATCGTCGGATTATAAAAAAAACTTCAAAAAACATACCCTAAACCACGATTAAAACTAAATTTTGTGAAGCGTGTAGGCGAAAGACGGGGAGGAGTGGATTGCGAGTGCCGATCCGGACATACGAGGAGTAGAATGCGAGTGGCGATCTGGAAATACCCTCAATTTGACAAGTTTTCTTCATGACGTGAACAATCTATGATATTTGGTCTTTTTTTAACATCGACCCAATAAATGCGATGGCACAATAAATAGAATTTAAGAAGCTAATTTTGAGAAATAAATTTTCAAAATTTTTGGGGTTAAAAATTAGTAAGAAAATAAGGCAGAAAAATTAGCAAGAAAATTTTTAAATTTGGTAGTTTGCAAATGGCTGCAGGAGGCTGAACGCAAAAATGCATTTGCCGCCGAGCCATTCGCCGCCGTGGCCCAGGGCGGCAATGCCACATGGCCCCCGGCCCACTGACGCCGTGGGCCGCCGTCACGGCCTGGTGACGCTGCCCTGGGCCACGACGGTTTTTAAATGCCGCCCTGGCCCACGGCGGCAAGAGTGTATTTCTGCAAAAAAAATTAAAATTTAGTTTTGTAAATTAAAAAATAAATTAAATTATTAACAGTAAAAAACCCATACTGATATACGATGCATGATGAAAGTTGAAGCTATTTGACTGATGAACTTAATGTTGAAAATCTAAGAACTAGATAAGCACGCATACACTCCTGGTAAACACACACACTAGAGAGGCAAAGAACACTAGAGTCAGGATATTTGGTGCTACACAAACAACAGCGTTTTTCCTTTTATTTCTGCTCTCCTAAACTAGATGCTAAGTACATGCTTAAATAGATAAATTACAGGCCAAGACGTACGCCACTAGCAGCCGCAAGCCACGCTCGGCCACACGACCAAGCCATCCATACACACACCGTGCAGCTCATGCAAGAAATGGTCTACTTTCCTACATGCCTTCAAAACGTGATTAGCCAAGATCCTAATGATCCGGCCATTATGCTAATGACTCAACTAACCAGCCACTGTACTATATGCATGCTGCATTTCACGCCACCAAACGGATGACCCAGCCATCCCGGCCACTCCAGTCATGGCGCACGACGTGCTCCCGCGTGAACGCAGCACGTGTCAGAGCACCACACGTGCACGGTCACTACAGCAGTTGGCTAGTTCCCATAATGGTAATACATGCAAGACATTGACGCTTTCTATCCGGCCGCATCATACGGCTCCTCGGCCATATTTGCGTACGCACCTCACGTACCGCCACAAGAGCTTCTTCAGGCACCACATACTGCTACTCATACAAACAAAATATAAACATACAGATACATAAATCAAGATTAGTGCTAACACTTAAAGTTTCAATTGGCAATACACATAATTTGTTGCAGGCATTTATACCAAGTTTCCATAGGTGTGGAACGAGCAGTTTATATTCTGCCTCCGACCATTGCTCCCAGCTAAGCAATTCTGAGAAGTGCAGCTCCTCTAAATATGGAAAGATCACATCATTGGTTCCATAGGTTTGATCATTAATATGAGTTATAGATGATAGACCAAAAAGAGAGAGTACCTTGAGACTTGGGAGATCTCCCAATGGTGGCAGAACACTCAACCATCGGCAATTAATTATGTCAATAACAACTAGGTCTGTGAGACGCTGCACCCAGTAAGGAAAATCAATTCCCATATAGTTCAAAATTGTCAACCTTTTCAATTGGAAGTGAGGGTGTACTCCATCGAGAATATCCTTGTCTAACTGAGAGGTAGATCTACTTTCATGCACCTGGTACACCCATTTCAATTGTAGATAGTCAAGGGACCTTTTCTCCACCAGCTTTGCATCTATAGCCTCTTGCCAACTTGAGACTTTCTCAAGATTTGTAATGCACAATTTCCTCAGGTCTTTCATGTCCCTTAACTCATTTACCTTGTAACCATCCTCCAACCTTACTCTGAATTCCTGCAACTCCTGAAGTTTTGTTAGCTGGCCTACAGCATAAATCAGTGCAGTGGTTTGTTAATCAGCATATAAATGCCTTAGATTAATCAAATTGTTCATGTTCTTTGGCAGCTTCTCAATTCTACAACCTCGCAGGTCAAGTACCTAGAGATGGTACAGCTTACCAAATGCCTCCGGAAGATCTTTGATACCAGTGAAAGAGAGATCAAGATATCGAAGATGTGATAACCTACTGATGGCATATGAAGCCTCGCTGACATTACTCATGCAAATGTAAGACCAATCCAGTACACATAGACTAGTTGACTTTCTCCGTATGCTACCAAGAGTGGCATTAACTTCCTCAACTCTGTGATGACCAAAAAACAACAGAGTTTGCAACCTTCTATGAACATAATGACCCCACTGAAGATCCAAATTATCATTATCAACAGAAATATGGTTAGGAAACTGTGGAGGAACCTTGAAATTCCTGTCAAAGACATAATATTCATTAGAAGAAATAACAACTGAGAACTCCCTTATCGAATCATGCATGACCTAACGGCCTTGCCAGACTGTTGGCTGCAAGAAGGACAATATCAACTAGATCATCAAACCAATTTGAAGGATATCCCCTCTATCACTAGACTGAATGAAGCTGTGTGCCACCCACATCTGGACCACTCTATCCTTTTCAAAGACATAGTTCCTTGGAAATAATGAGCAGAACATAAGACATTGCGTTAGTGTTGCATTTAGGTAGTAGTAGCCAATTCCTTGGGCCGGCAGAATGTTTATTCCCATACCATGATAAGCAATATTCCACCAATCGCTTCTTAGGACATTTTTCCAATATTCTATATTGGCCCTTAACAATGGTGCAACTGTCTTGGCTGCCAAGGGCAGCCCGTGGAACTTTTCGGCTATTTTTTCACATATTGATTCAAAGAGGTTTACTTCATAATGATAATAGAAGTGGTTATCAAACACAAGGTGCTTAAAAAGATTCCAGAAGTCAGTCTGTCCTAGGATATTCACAGTTATTGGACCCATTGTCCCTACTAAATTTGGTATGCTATACTTCTGGGTTGTCACTAAAACCATACTTTGAGGTTCACTGCAGTGCAGGATGCTTCGCAGCTGACTCCGTACAATGATTATGTCATCACCTACATCATCAAGTACAAGCAAAAGTCTCTTAGACCTTATGATATCAACAAGTTTGTACTGAAGACTATCTAAATCATGTGCAGCATCAGTTAGTCCACTCCATGGTTCCAAAGACATGATGATCTTTTGTTTAATTTGTTTCGCACTTATGTTGTCTGACACATAGACCCATGCTCTTAGATCAAAGCATATTTCTACGTTGATATTGTTGAAGACAACTTGAGCCACCATTGTTTTTTCCACTCCATTAGTGCCAATTATGGGAAGGATGCCAAGGTTTTGAGATGCACCACTGGCTTCACGTACATCAGAAGTAGTATAATCTAATCTTTCAGTCTGTTCCTTCTGACCAAGTTGGTATTCTCCAATTTTTATACCATATTTGTTAGGATCTACTTTTTCAATTCTGATTCCCTTCCCGCTTGGTTCTAATTCTTCAAGTTTGGCCTTATCACTTGATTCGATTTCTGTTCCTTGTTCACTAGATTCAGTGTTCTAGGAAGGAATATCTTCCGTAATTTATCAAAAAGTGTTCCCCTTTGACCAAATTCTGGTTGATCATCATCTTGTGCATCCTCCCTAGTTCTTGGCAAGTGGTAGTGGTAGCCCAATATATCATGTCCAATATCAGGCTAATTTCTTCATCTTGGCCAATTACTTTGATGTCACCAAGTAAAGAGCTGGTCTCACTATGAAAGCTATGGCCAATCCTTCCCATTGTATCATCATCATTTAGCTTGACCAATTCAATGAAAGAATCAACTCTTGCAGATACAATTTAAAGCCTTCTTAAAGCACACTTGAGCTTCTTTGATTCACTATCAGAAAAGACCAAAGCCTTTAAAGCCTGCACTGACCTTGCTCTTGCTTTCGACGTGATCTTTGATTGCCTTGGCTTCAAAATCATCAACCACATCTGTCATACCCTGGTTTTCCCCTTAAATAGAGCCGCACAAAATATATTAAAGAAAAAGCCTCAAAGAAATTATTTATAAAGGCCAAGTGAATTAATTAAATAAGAAAAATGTAAAATAATAATTTATTATGGCTGGGAATATTTTTCCTATATTCCTCTTGCCAAAATACACTAACAGGATTTTTAGTGGAATATTTAGAGCACTGGATGTAATTTTAATAATTCAAAATATTTTATCAGAATTAAATCCCTCCTGGAAATCCTTTTTCCTTTCCTTTTCTTTCTCTTTCTCCTTTCTTTTTCTTTTCTTCCCGCCGGGCCGCCGGCCCAACA
Source organism: Oryza meyeriana var. granulata (assembly GCA_003991445.1). Classification (NCBI taxonomy): domain Eukaryota; kingdom Viridiplantae; phylum Streptophyta; class Magnoliopsida; order Poales; family Poaceae; genus Oryza; species Oryza meyeriana. The sequence goes on from RYFJ01003958.1 coordinate 23,582, forward strand.
CTACTCCTCGGCCTGGTGCAGCCCACGTGTGCGCGCTTCTCCCCGCTGGGCCCCACCTGCCAGCCGCACGCCCGCGCCTCCTCTTTCCCCCGCGCCGCTGACGGCTGGGCCTCGCTCGCCAACGACCGCCGGCTCCCCGCTCCCTTCTCTCCCACTGACGTGTAGGGCCAGGGCCCACATGTCAAGCCCGTCGTCTACCTCCGTCCGAATCGGGCAGGGAGGAAAAATCCCCACCTGTAACGCCCCTCTCCCGCTAATCCGTACAGGTCAGCAGATGAGGAACATTGTTACCTGTAATACATGTTCCAGTCCCAGGAGACCAGCTGGTACATACAGGACATCGATGGATCACAGCCAAACCTACTTTATTTATTAAGCATAGTCTTTACATAAGTTGCAGCCTCGGACAGAACCCGAGACATGTAACGATACATTACAAAAAGTCGGCAGCGGAAAAATACACGGATAGCCCTATACCCACAAGCAACGGCTTGGGGACCTAGACCGAAACCCTAAAATTCCTCGTACTCAGCTTGATCTTGGTAGAACTGGCTGATGGTAGGGTCTTCATCTTTATAGGCTTCTAAGAGTAGATAAGCAAGGGTGAGTACATGAGGTACTCAGCAAGTCACGGAAAATATGTGGCATGCAAGGCTTAGCAAGGAAGGTTAGGGTTTTTTTTTTGCAAAGTAATTTTCAAAGGTTTTGTGGTTTTAAAAACTCTAAGTGTGCTCCTTAAGTTGTCGGAAAGAAGCTCACGCTTCAATCCATTCCGTGAGTTGCTTTACAACAACTCACCATAATTAAGTTAGTCGGGAAGAGACTCGCGTCTCAACCCATTCCACAAGTCAGGGACTTGTCACAATTCCGATTCGGAGCGTACCCTCCTCTGGTACCTCCATTTATGTGAATTCTCTTTGTCTCAAAGCTTGTCACTTAGCTCAAACAACTCAACTCCGGTGTCAGCCAACACCCCGGGTCACACAGACCCGTTTCAGGCCACACATGCCATCCATCAGTCACACAGACCGATTCTGGTAATGATTCCCAAACCCGCAAAACAATTGCACAGATCTTTATAAAATAAAATCTATGCTAGAGGAATCACTACACATTCGCCCGTAACCGTGGGCACGGCTGTTCGAACAGTTCATGGAAACCTTTGCAAAGGATGTACGCTTTTCCCACACGACGCGAGCTTACTCTCACACTAGCCAAGTGGGGAGGTTCGCGACAAGGCCTTTCCAAAGCCTGCCCAGGATAGCACGTTGCCTTATAAATGGGTCCTCTCAACCAAGTACCAGGAACTCACTTCCTGTACTCAGGGACGGGGGTATATCGCCCTCTCGGCACCCAACCACTCCCACATTTATTAGCAACCGAAAACCATCCTGGGAACACTAATTACTTGGCCAGGGGCGTCCCATTCCACCCGTGTGGTCGCACTGTTATATGCTCAGTGCAATTCCTCAAGAAAACGGTCCTTAAAAATCATGCAGAGCCGGAGCCATACAGGCAGTGACGTCCCATGACCAATCTTTGTAAAACCATTTTATTTCGCAAACTCTCGACCAAGGGTGTCGAGGACATTTTAAACCATTTGATTTAAAACCCTAGTTTTTCCCATCGTCAGGTTTTATTTTAGGTAAAAGGGGTCATCGACATCCGTACACAAGTACGAATATCAAGATAACAGGGCTACAATGGTCAAGGCAACAATTTAGTCAAGGCAGGTATAAATGCAGCAAATAGGTTAGGCCGGATAGATTTGGTTACGAACCGCGGCCAAAAAACAGTCGTGTTCCTAATTATGCAAGTTTTAGAAAGTAAAATAACTTTAAATCATGGGTCCAACATGGTCAAGGGTGACTTGCCTTGCTCGTGGTCCTACGGGTCTTTGACAAAATCCTCCTGCGGCGACTCCTCGGGAACAGTCTCTAAGCGTCACAAAAGAAAACACACAAAAACACCAAGAATCAGAACCTATTTTATACAACTAATAGTGCCACTGCGTAGGTCTCAATTTTAGAAAAATTTTGAGAGTTGAATGGGCTCAAACGAAGCTATGGTTTAAAAGTTATTAATTTTCAAAGTTTGGGCCATTTTTTGAAAATAAAAAGGATTTTAAAATCATTTTGGGAAAGAAAAGGAATAAAAAAGAAATAAAGGAAATAGGTTCAGAGGCTGAGAGGTGGGGCCCTCGAGTCAGGAGAGAGAGGACAGTGTGGAGGCTGACATGTGGGACCGGTTGAACAGTAAAAGTGAGAGGGAACAGAGGCTGACAAGTAGGACCGAGATGTCAGAGAGTGAGAGAGAGGAGGGAGTCACTATGCAAGGGCCCATTTGTCAGTGTGAAAAGGAGGGGTATTAATCACTGTGCACTTATTTGGTATGGGGTCCACATGTCATATTTGAGCGGGCCCACGGGTCAGAGGGGTTAGGTGGCTTGGCCCACATGCAGCGACCGAGAGGGTTGCTGGACGGGGTACAATGGGCGGCTGGCAAAGGGATCAACGGCCAGCGATCGCCGGAGGCTATCTCGCCGGCGGCGCCGAAGCTTGGCGAGCGGCCGTCATCGGCAGAGAGCAGAGGAGACGGGGAACTACATAAACGACTCGGATTGGATAGATAGGTGGCGGAAAATGGCCGGCGATGGCCATCCCGAACCGGCGGCGGTGGCAGAGAGGAGAGCTCGTCGTCGGTGACCAAATTAGCGGCGGATTGGCTCGGGATAGGTTGGCCTGGGTGCGGCATTACGCGAGGAAGAGCTGGGCCGTGGTTAATTTGGCTTTACCTGTGTATGTGGCGAGGAACAGAGCGGCGGCGACGGCGGACGGCGGCGGTGGAAATTGGGTGTTTTAGATTTAGGGGCTAATCGGTGGCGAGGGAGGGCGGAGGAGGTTCGCAGCGGTGTTAGGAACTCGGTGGTGGTGGTGGTTTGGTCAAAAGGGCTCTGGAACGGCGGCGGGAGCTCGATCAGTAGGTGGCGGAGGAGGTCTCTCGGCGGTGACCTTACTCGAGAGCTTGTCTGGGTGACCGAGATAGGGGAAATTGTTGCCCTATTTATAGAGAGGAGCTCGGGCGCAAGCAGACAGCGGACAAAGGCTGTGGAGTTCGGGGATAAGCTCGAGCTCGGCCGACGAGGTGCAGCAATGGCACCGGACACTGTGGCTCGCGTCACCGACTACAGAGAGAGAAAATGGGATGCGGCGGGAACGGCGAAGCAACAGGACGAGGTGCCTGTGTGTGTGCATCAACTTCCGAGGCTTGGCGCTGAGGAGAAAACGCGACGGTGGTTTTGGGCTCGAGGTGATGATGGCGGGTATGTCTTTCACCGTGCGCCGAGCGGCGGGCCTAATGATGGCTAGGCGTGCCTCACGCCGTGTGATAGGCCAGAGGGGATTGATGGACGCGAGCAGAGAGAGAATAGAGAGAGGGATCAGGAGAAATCCAGAGAAGAGAGAGGGAGGCAAGCGGCGGGAGGAAGACGATGCTACTGTGCGTCGGCTGACAAGCGGGGCCGTGCGGCAGACGCGATCCAGGCCGTCCACGCGTTCGCATCAAGCGGCCGAAGAGCGAGGCAGAGGCGAGCAGCTAACGCGTGGGGCCCACGGGAGTTGAATCCCGTGCGCGCGCTCGCGCAGGCCGAGCAGGCCACGCAGGGGGGCACAGTAACAGGCCAAGAAGGTGGGAGGTTGGCCCGGCAAGCACAGTGGTGTTTATTAATTTTCCAGAGATTGATTTGAATAGATTTTGAAGGTTTTGAATTTGGAAATTGATTTAAATGGATTTAAAAATTCAGCAAAAATTTGGGTGACTTCTACAGAGGCTTTAGGGTTGATTTGAATATTTTTGAGAATTTTTTTGAGATCACACATGGCACAATAATTCCAAATCGATTAAAGAGCCAACTTTTTGAATTTAGCTTTTTATTAAAATAGTTTTCCACAAAGGGAAAAATGTGATCATTACACCACCGCCGTCCGATCTCTGCCTTTGCCCGCCTCCTCACGCGCTCTCCCCATGTTCAAACAGCGCAGACCGAATCCCCGCCCGTTTCCCCCATGTTCCCCGCTCATCTTACCCACTCCCGCGAGAGAATCTCACCCACTACCGCCGCAGCCACCGCCCTCAATCCCGTGGAATTGCACCGCCTCGGCCACGATCTCTCCAATCCGAGCCCATATAAACGTTCCCCGTCCTCTCCTCTCTCTTTTCCCTTAAATGCCCAGGCTTCCCATGCCCCCTAACCCCTCACGCAACGTGAACCCGAGCCGCCGCCGCGCTCCGCCGACTCCAGCCGCTCGCCGCCGCCGTTGTAGTCACCGCCAGGCCACGCGCTCGCCACTGCTAGCTCCGCCGCACTCCGAAGGAGCCCGGTCGCCACTCCCATGGACTCCAATGCCACTGGAAGCCCAATCTCCCCGACGTCCCTTTCGTTTATTTTTGTATAGCAAAATCACAGTAAAACTTCAAAAATCCATAAATAATTCATACGAGCTCCGATTAATTCCATTCAAGTTTCATTAAATCCAAAAAAATACCAAGAATCTATTAAAAATACTTTTAGCCCATGTTTCAGTGCCCACATGTACTATTTTTAATTGTTTGTGCTTTGTTTAATATAGAATCCGACGCAGTCAACCCTCCCGTATATTACGAAGTCGTTGCAGAGTTCACAGAGCCGGAGCAAGGCAAGTTACATCATTTTCTCGATCATATTGTACCCATTTATTGCAAAATGTTTGTTTTAAATTAATAAACATGCATTATTTCATTATTTTATATGGGAAGGTTGACCTATATGGATGCAATTTTAATTGCTATGACTTGATTTCTCCTGTATACCTTTATAGCTGGGTAATAATATGACTAATGAATATCGTTAGGATGCTTAGCCATGCTTAGAGACTATTAGCTCACATGGGGAATTAAATGCTATTATTTACATTTATTGTTCGACTCTATGTCGGGAAATGAAACTTTGGATATGTTGATATTAAACTACTAAAATTGGACCTAAATGGTGGGCTGCGGGTATATGGTTTTGTTGGTCGCACCCATGGCAATTAAGGATCGGTTCACGGAAATCTCTTGGGCAATTAATCGTACATACCACAAGCCAGCGTGGGCAACGGCTGGGCTTGTAGCGTATTTTCTCCCTCTCCTAGGCACCGTTGGTGAGAATGGGCATGATGGAGTTAGGTTGGCTCGAGATCGGGTTGATCGGCTTTCGGATCCATTGTGGCCCAAGGGGGGTAGCCTAGTCGATATAGTGTGCCCTGTCGGCAGGTATAACCTCAGCGTGGTGTGGATGGTTAGGGAGAGGTTGCGTAAACGGTCCTATCACAACCTCTCGCGGGGTGACGTGGTGACACGCCGGCACACGGGAACGTGTATGGGGCTGTGTCTTGTGGGTACAGTTATACATCTCTGGCTAAAGTAAAATCTATTTGAATAGCCGCGCCCGCGGTCATGGGCATTTTGATTAAGACTCACCGTGATTAGTCTCACTATAGTAAATTGATTTAAAATTTGCTGTAGAGGTAGGATAGATGATTGGGCCTGGTCAACATGGGGTAACGTTGATCAGTGGAGGATTAATACTGCTTAATTAATTAACCTTTTTAATGCTTGCGAACTATTACTATTTATTTACTACTTTACGCAAATGAACCTCGAGCCTTCCTTTGTCTCCCGTGCATTGTGCATATTCACGGGTGTGGCTTGTTAAGGACTGTGGGTGGTACTCAGTCTAGCTCCCTTTTCCCCCCTCTCAGTGGTGGAATACCTGTCCAATGAGGATCATCAGGAGGACTAGACTGGATCCGCCGTCAAGACGCCTATGGAATAGAAGCCTCCGCTTGGCTAGCTGTATATAGACTTTATTTATCTTTACCGCTATATTTATGTAAGACAATTTTATTCTGTTTGTAAGACGCACTCTATATGACAACTTGGTACTGTGTACCCTAGCTTTTCTAGACAGAGATTTAATACACAGAAATATTCAGAATTCCGGTTACGAATTTCTGGGCGTTACAACATCTCCTGCATGGGAAATAGCATCCTTCAGCTGCTGCAACCATGTGGAAAGGGCATTGTTTTCAGTTGGTCTCTGCTCTGCTGCCTCAATCACTGCCTCAATGCGAGGAAGTGCAACCTCTAAGTCATTGAGCATTTTTTTTAGTGTCCTTGTGTAGACTGAAATTGTCATGGAGGAGGAAGCCTGCTCTCGAAAGGATATTGCCAATCACCCTCCAACCGCCAATCCTACTCCAGTCATCCTAATTTATGTAGAGCAGCGAAGAAGTAAGAATAAGGCAGTACGCATGACCAAAGAATAAATTTACAATGAATGGACATCCACCGGATGGAGTACATTGAACTGACCTTTTCTTTTGCCAAGGGAAAGGTAGGGGAAATCCTTCTATGCTATGCTAAGTTTGCAAGCCCAATGTTTTTCTGCAACAATTAAGAGCAAGGGCAGACTGTGCAACTGTGAAAGGTATGATGAAGACCACGATAGTTGGAGGGTTGGAACGGTGGAGGTAGTGAAGGAAAATTGTGTTTTTTTGATAAATGGTACAACCACTGGAAGATAGGTGATAGAAGTCCAAGTCACTGCACCCATGCATTATAAATATGAGCATAGTTCTAGATGTGTCCAGTGTCCTAACTACTAAGAAACTTCACATGAGATTCCAAAAAGTAAAAAAAATACAAAAACGTGCTATTAAGTGTTTCCTTTTTCTTGCAAAAAGTTTAGTTGGTGTTCCATATCTATCACCTCACTTCTGTGTGAACTATTGCACAAAGATAAGGACATAAAATCGTGGATCAGAGAGAAACTTTTCTTCAGATACAATATAAGCAATTTCCAGGTCTGGACAGCCAGCAAACATGTACCGGAAATTTACAGAGCACAAGAGTTGACTCACTTGGGACACTAAGCGGGACGAGTCTTTCTCCATTTCCTGTGCAGTGTTGACTCCATTGCCTCACCCTCACGCCAGGGGCGCTCGTGCTGGCGTGCGGCAGGGGTTAGATCCACGGCGCACGCATTTCGTCTGTCTCGTGGTGACATGGTCCTGCTCCCGTCTTTCCCGCGCAATTCGTCGAGCAGGTGGTGTGCGTTCCTCGCCCAAGATGAAGCCCCTGCCCGCAAGAACTCGGTGAGTAGATGGCGGGGTTCGCTTCGTACCATATGGTGTAGGTCTCCAGGATCCTGAGCCCCCTTTGCTGCCATTGGTGCAGCTTGCAAGCACGGGCTTGGAAACTCAAAAGAGCGGGTGTGTCTCAGTGTTCTCGCTGGCGTGCGCTCTGGGCGGTGGAGCAGTGGGAGTGGGAAGCGCGCGAGAGCGAGAGGCAATTCCGAGGAGGGCATGGGGAAATTGGCCAGAATTGTTGGGAAATTGCCGGAGGCCCAATTCCTACAGCGTTCCTAGGCTCAGTTGTGAATCACACTCGCAATAGCTTTGATTGTTTGGTCACATATGGTAAGACATAGAACCATATATCAGCAAACAAGAAGTAATTTATAGATAAAACTATTATATATATATATATATATATATATATATATATATATATATATATTAATCATGGTTTGTTCACAATTAAATTACTGTTCCAATTTACTATTCACGATTACTATTCACTGATAGCGATTTTTTGCAGGATCCTTTTTGGCTGGCGAAACCACTGGTACAGCCGGGTGTAAAACAATTGGTTGTGTTATCCTACTCGGTACTCACCATATTTATCACTTATTTGTTTTTTAGAAGCAAAATTTTCTCAGATATCCCTAGTCATATTTTATTTTCTGACAGAGAGTTTATCTTCTCCCCAGGCAGTTCCACCCGAAGGGAACACTTCTCTACCGATAACGGTTCTCCTGATGCCTATTTGAGATGCAGGCTGTAAACGAGAACTATCGAAGAGGTTTCTCCTATAGGGTCCCTCGCATAAACATTCTTCCAGAAAATAAAAAGACCGGGAATACTTAAAGAAGACTTACTTCATAATTAAACAAACAAGTTTACATATGGTTTTCCCTTTCGGGAACCCCGAAGGATGAAAAACAAACTTACAAGCTTACCTTACTGAAGTATATTACACTCCTTGCTATTATATACTTGCAAGGTATTTTCTTATCAGGCTACTACTACTAAGGCTGGAGGGTGGATGGAAGCTCTGCTTGGAGGAAGTTTTTCGCTTCGTCGATGTGTTGTGTGTTCTCCCACTGAGCAGACCTCTCCTTTTATAGATGCTCTGGGAGGAAAGCTCTTCAGAGAATTCGTGCCTATCTTCACAGCACCGTGGCTTCACGAATACGCCACCTTTATTTACTTTCCCACCGAAAGCAAGATTCTTCAGTCTTCTTTATGTCACTTTCGCATTCACTTTCCCGCCGAAAGCAAGCGCCGAAAGCAAGCCTCTGTGAGATTTCTTTATTAGGGGCATTATTAGCCTACACATAGCTCACTGGTAAACTTGGGGATATACTTCAGTAAGGTAAGCTTGTAAGTTTGTTTTTCTTCCTTCGGGGTTCCCGAAAGGGAAAACCATATGTAAACTTGTTTGTTTAATTATGAAGTAAGTCTTCTTTAAGTATTCCCGGTCTTTTATTTTCTGAAGAATGTTTATGCGAGGACCCTATAGGAGAAACCTCTTCGATAGTTCTCGTTTACAGCCTGCATCTCAAATAGGCATCAGGAGAACCGTTTCGGTAGAGAAGTGTTCCCTTCGGGTGGAACTGCCTGGGAGAAGATAAACTCTCTGTCAGAAATAAAATATGACTAGGGATATCTGAGAAAATTTTGCTTCTAAAAAACAAATAAGTGATAAATATGGTGAGTACCGAGTAGGATAACACAACCATTTGTTTTACACCCGGCTGTACCAGTGGTTTCGCCAGCCAAAAAGGATCCTGCAAAAAATCGCTATCAGTGAATAGTAATCGTGAATAGTAAATTGGAACAGTAATTTATATATATATAATATATATATATATATATATATATAATATATATATATATATATATATTAATCATGGTTAAAAGCAAATGTTAAAAAATAGTTACCATAAAAAATCTCAAAATAGTTACCTGCAGTCCTGGGGCTGGGCCAAGCCTACCGACCTGAGCCACGCCCGCCCTCATGCCCTTGTCCGGGCCGGTGGATAAAGGAGACGAGCTTTACGATACCTTTGGGACCGGTAGTATTATTATACATGATGCATCGATACTCAACCCTAAAATGGTACCACGCTGAAATTGGACATACCTTCATGAGGCGTTGAAATTTTGAATTGCTAATAGTACCTAGGAGTATCATGCTTGAAACTCGATGATTCCTTCATATATCATGGCTGAAGCACGATATGATGATACTACCTCATGATTCATGATACTTCATGCTTGAAACTCCATGTTGTATTCATGATACTTGGGCCCGGCTCCCGGTCGTCGAGCTCGCCTGCGCCCCGAATTCCTCCTCTTCAAGGCGCTGCTGCTGTCCGACTCCCTCGCGTTCCTCTGCGCCATCGTCGCCATGGACTGGCTCACGTACGCGGCTCTCGGAGAGCGTCGACGGGAGGGTCCGGAGCCGCAACCTCCGGCACGGCAGGCCATCGTGCTGGTCGCCTTCTCTCTCGGCTCCCACTTCCTTCTGTCGACGGTGGACGAGCGGACGGCGCCGCCGGTGATGGTGCTGCTCCTGGTGCTCTCTCGCCGGGAACCTGACCGACTGGGAGCCGCTGTCGCTGCTGCGGGCCGTGCCGGCGATGTTCCGGCGTGGCGTGCTCGTGGTGGGGGTCTTCGAGGAGCCGCTCAGCCCGCACGTCGCCAAGCACGTGGCGAGGCCGGTGCGGTCGAGCTTCGCCGGAGTGCTGCTTCTGGAGGATGGCCGTCACCTTGGTTCATCTGCCTGCTTTCGTCTTTCGGCCTTGCGTTTCTCTAGCAAGTCAGTTCTGTGTCAGAGAGGGTCCAAGTTAACTAGCACCACCAATGCTGGCCTGGCTTGAGCTGAAAATCATTTTTCTTTTTTTTTTCCATGGCGTGTTTTTGACGTACTCTCTGCATCATAAAATATAAGGCCTAACACATAGACTAAGAAAATAATTATAATCATCTTTGCGTTTAGATCATCTCAGTGCATGTAATCAATGGGATTAGGAGCTTGCCGATGGAGGATTTAGAACAAATTAAATTTAGGGAAAGAGGAGTACTATTTAATGCATATATACAAAAGCGTCTTGTATTAAAAAACATGAAAAAAATTAGTTATATTCTATTTTAGAATGGAAGGAGTATACTCTAAGCCACGGATAAGAAAATTTTACTTAAAAAGGCGTTAAGTTCCGATCAACGCCCTGAAACTGATGCTGGTCTTATTGATCCGTGAGGATGGCTGATTCCAAGAGAAGGCTGCTACCAGATCCAAGTTTTGCTTCATTCCTTACAAAATATAAGTATTTTTAGGATTTAAATCTTGTTACATTTCTAGTACTATTCACGGTATTATTTATCCTATCAATCACTTCTCATTCAATTATTTTCTATCTTAACCCCAACCACCCTTTCATCTCTAATCCTCATTTATTGTAAAGCACTAAAGTCTTTTTTTCCTTAACTTTAATATCTGTTAAACAACCTAGAAATGTTTATACTTCTCCATCCAAAATATAATATCATTTTAGATTGTTTCGCATAGATTAAGGATTAAAAGAAACACCATCGATAGTGTTCTCTTTTTAAATGATGATGGTTTGAGAACGGCAGGTGACGGTTAAGGGAGAGAATAAGGAGAAATTTATATAGAGAGGTGATTGATAGGACAGGTAGTATTCTGAGTGATAATTATTTTAGAATAAATTTTGAATCATAAAGACAATTATTTTGGGACGAATGTAGTATTTTGGAATGGATGTAGTAGTGCTAGGCCACTTTTAAATAGAAGTTTCATTCTCATTAAATATGAGTATCATATCAATATTTTTTATGATGTGATAAAGAATTAATGAAGAGAAAAAAACTCATGAAAACGGTTTTATGTAGATAAAATAATATGTGCATTCTTACATATATTGCTTATAAAACAATAAAAATGAAATAATATATGTACTATTTTAATTATCAACTAAATGTTTTATTACTAATGTAGCTTTTTTGAAAATGTAAAAATAAAACCTCTCACTGACCTTGATCACCAGGTACATGTCACAATTACTGCACTTAGTAAGTCTCAATCCACGTATAGAAAAAGGAAGTTTACTCACAACTCCGTGAAAACATAAAAAGAAGAAGTATCATACGGATCATATCGGTGCCTAATGCTCTGTTAATTATTCGAAAATGACGAGCAAAAAGGGATAAAAAGAAACAGCCGTTTACTCACAATCGTTAAAAATGACTCAGATAGAAAACGAGTAAGGACTAACGATGTTTTATTACCGTGTAAAAAAGCACCAGACCACTAGACCAGATAACTTCTAGTACATCTGGAAGTTGTTATACTGCGGCTCTAGCTGGCTTGCGGTTTTCTTCAATAATGTCTAACTTCTGCCGTCTTTCAGCAAGGGGTAAGAAAAACGTGTAATGGCCTTCTATTTATATGCATACCTTGAGCTATTACTATGTTCTGTCTCAAAAATAACCACTTCTAGATTTTAATTTTGTTCTAAAATATAAGCAACTTAGAAAATATAAAAGATGACTTTTATCATTAAACTACCCATACTACCACTTAACTTTATTATTATTACTTCAATTAGTCTGGTTCTACGCTACACTCATCTTAAAGAGACAAACAAGTTTTTTTTCCCTTCAACTTAATAGTCATATAAAAACTAAAAATTATTATATTTTAAAAGGTAGGGAGTAAGAACCATGCTAGGTGAAGCTAGCTAGAACATGGTTCCAGCATGAAGAAACTAGCTTGTCTTTCTGTTTGCACATGCCAGCTTGCATCGTCGTCTCATGCGATGGTGCGACCTCTTGTTGCAACAGCCCAATGCGATATTCATTAGAAAACCATCTTCTTCAACGAGGAAACAGTGACGAGGTAGCTCAGTCAAATATCAAATATGTCGCCACGCATTTACAGTGACACAAGTATAACGAGTTTGTTAGGAACCAAACCTGGGAAAGATGAAATAACAAAGTTAGTGGAAAGAGCAGCAAGTATTCCACCCATAAAAGTCTGAGTCTTCAACTACACAAGGGATTGAATGAGTACAGCATACCGAAAGCAAATGCAATAAATGCATTGTTTCATATCATACCAAATTGCTTTTTTTTTTCTGTTCCATGAACATGTGGAACTGCAAGCAAAAGTGGCCAATGAAAGAAGACAGTTATATAGAGCCATCTAACAAATTTCATTCTACGATGTAAAATAGTGAGTGGGTGGCAACGAACGTCAGAAAATAGGTTTTGGATCAGCGCCTGTCATACCTCTCGCGTCAAAGAACCTTCAACTTGAGGTATAAAGAAAATTTTTTCTTTTTTTAAAAAAGAATTGGGTCCCCCCCCAATTCACACGGATGTAAGTGGGGTGCTAATGGCCTCCCGGGTATCATGACAAGCATATCAGACCACTTGGATTGAGGATAGACTTGGCCTTGGTTAATTAGAGATATAGTAATCCTTAGCAGACTCTTGTATGATAAGGAAAACACAGTTCTAGTTGGGTGCGTTATATCTTTAAGAGGAGATCCCTTGGCCGTAATCCGGTTGGGACTTCTATCTTGTAATCCTGTCCCCCAGTATATAAGGGGAACAGGGCGCCCCTGAGGGCAGGTTGTGGTTACCAGAATTACCACCATACATCCTTTAAAGGAATACTCACCTATAACTAGACGTAAGGTATTACCTTCACATTGAGGGTCTGAACCAGTATAAAATCTCCCTGTGTTCCTTTGCATCCATCCGACGTTTCCGCCCATCCGCCCGAGTAGCCCCATATTTATATTGCCGGTTGTAAAATATCGACAGTATGGCCCGCCAAGGTAGGGGCCTCGGCGAGATCTACATCTACAAGCTCCTCGATGGAATCTAGCAACAGAGTCGACGTGCCGGCAAATTCTCTCCCGGAGATACAATCTCATTCGGAAGCCTCGACTTCGTCGCCGACATGTTCGGCAATCTCACCTTGGCTGACGCAGACCTGATCCAACCGGCCGAGGAATCAGTCGACTCCGTGCCAATCGTCACACGGATGCTGCAGCGACCATCATGCGACTTGGCTGCAGTAATCTTTCTGATCCAACCAGCCGAGGAATCAGTCGACTCCGCCGCCAATCGGCTCCACACGATGCTGCAGCGACCATCATCGACTTGCTGCAGTAATCTTCCACTTGCCCGGGTCTTGGAACAACTCTTCCTTTCAGTGTTCGACTTGGACTCGGTCTTGAGCCGGCCGAGATCGGGCTAAGGAAGGAGAAGATCGTCCATCTCCTGTTCGGACTCGGCAACGCCGTGGATATCTTCGAACAACATCCGACGCGGCAAACACGATCCCCTGGTGTTCGACTCGGATACGGCCCAGAGCCGCTCGAGATCGGATCTAGGGAGGTCCGGAAGTTATAATCACCCATCAACTTTTCCGAGTTTGACTCTTAGTCTCGGACTCCGACTCTAAGTCAGACAACAGTTTCGGCAAGCTTCTTTTCTCGCGCGCGCGTAAGAAAAATCTCTGCATGGCAATCAAAGGCTCTACTCCTACTCAGGAATCACGCAACTCTCGCGAGCAGTCAAGAGGAGGAGGCCTGCTGACTCGCGAGAACACACTAAGAGGAAAGAAGCAAGACGCCTGCACGCCAAACGACGACAGTGCGCAGGGCTGACCCCGGACTCGCTCACAACAAATCCCAAACCGAGTCGGCACATCCACGACGATCTCATTACGCTAAACAAGACAATCGTGCCGCCTGCAACATTCTACTGGATACAACCGTTCATAGCCTAATCACCGGCTACCGGACTATAGCAGATACAAAGCGCATGCTTACCGCTGCTCCGCATGTCGCAACACACATCGGACGATACCTCAAACCGACCAACCGGTCAGCACCAACCAGTCTCGCACTCTCAAGCGATGCTCGAGCGGCCGGCTCTAGTCGCAGCACAACGGAGTCCAACGCAACGCACTTCGGCCAATCACCCAACAACAATCAACGCAGCGTCGAAAGTTCGACGTCAGGACAATCAGGATCTCCGATACCAACTACGGCGTGACTTCGGCAGGACATAACACTCGAATCCACGAATGACTGAAATAAGACGAGCAACGCCGATTCGGACAAGATGAGAGAGCCGGTCGTCGGCTCCACCACGAGCGGCTTTTGCCGTCGTCAGGCGAAGCCGAAGCCTCATAAAGAGAAAGAGTACGCCTTACCCAGAAGCTACTAAAGTCGACTGGCCGTCGGGTTTCAAGCTACAGGCAATCGAAAAACACGACGGCAAGACCAATGCCCGAGTCTGGTCAATCGTCTACATTGGCAATCCGAGCAGCTGGAGGAAATCAAAAGTCATTGGCTAACTACCTCCCAGTCGCTTTAGCCGACTGCGCGAGGACATGGCTAACGAACTTCCAATGCATCAATCGTCTCCTAGGGAAACCCAGGAAGACGTTTCCATCACCAACCTTCCAGGAAATAACAAGAGTAACCATCTTCGAGTACGATTTTATAATAGTTGCATCAAAGGACGAAGAGGTCTCTTCGTGACTTCATCAAGGGTTTCTCTGAAAAGAAGAAGACAATCCCAAAGATTAAGACGAGATCGTCATCGCGCCTTGTCGAAAAGGAGTCAAAGACACCTCGTTCATCGCCAAAATTCACTATCGAAAGCCCTCCAACTTGTCAGGCTTTGATTCGACATGGCGAACAAGTAATGCAAAGTCGGCTGACGCCTGTTGCTTGAGGCCCTCCGAGAAAAAGAAGGCACCCTGACAAGAAGACGCGGGGGCACCGACGACGACGGTCCCAACTAAAGTTGGGAGTTCCACAGCAGTCAGATGGCTTCATTGTGCTGTCGGTCACAAACCTCTTCGCCTCACAACTAAAGATTACAGAAACATAAGTGACATGCTCGAGGGCTAAAAGCCAAACGCAAGGATGATCCCCACCCAATATACCAGAACAGCTAAGATTCGCTCTGATAATTTTCTTCAATCTGTTCGCCCATGCCGCAACCGCTCAACTAATAGGTGTACAAGTGCACTTTTTTTTTTTTGTTTTCTCTAAACTGATTTGCATAAAGTATTCGTAGAATAAATCCCTGATTCCTGACACTTTGCTCCATGAAAAGACGATACTCAGTCACCAAAACGCATAGTCTGTGGCAAAGAGATGAGCCCTCCGACTCTCGGGGGCTATGATTAGGCGGGCAGAGTGCTTAAACGTAAGGGTCAACTACTCGGGAAATTTAATATCAATAAGAGGAGAACTATAGTTTACATATATTGTAAAATACAATTTTATTCGGGTGATGTTTTCAATCATCAGATATAATATCATTCCCATACTGTATTATAGTGCAGGGCAGCTCGGATACGCTGTACAGGAACTCAGGGTACAAGATATCTTCCTATCGCTTGGTGGGCTGGGACTCAGTCTCCACAGATCACTGACTTGCTCCAAGGGATACTGACAGATTTCTCAGCTGTAGTACTTGCGCCAGTCCAGGACGTCATTTCCCTGGCTACGCTCCATGTGGAGCTGACAACAGCGACTTCCAGCGGCTAAGTTGGGTCGTATAACTACTCGACTGGGTGAGCGTACGCCCCATGAGGGTCGCCAAGCCGAATCCTAAGCTAACACGCTAGGTTTCGGGTACCGTTATTCGTGCAAACTCGGCTAAGTAGGGTGACCGCCCCAATGAGTCCCGCTAGACCGAATCCTATGCTATGCTAGGTTCGGGTACCTTTATTTGGTCAACTGTCAGATTCCGGGTACGCCCTATGAGGGTCACCAGCCGAATTCTATGCTAATGCAAGGTTTTAGGTACCTTATTTGGCTATGGCTCGTCTGGATATGGTACGCCCCATAGGGTCGCCAACGCCGAACCCTGTGTTAACGCAGGTTCGGGTACCTTTTTCGCTTTACCCCAAGTCAGAGAAACTTACGTCGTTAAATGCCCGCATCGGATTCTCAATAGTACTCGCATCACCCTGAGGAGGCAGGCAGATTCTGCGAATACCTATCAGGCACCCTTGTGACAACCAGGCTGCACTCTAGACATAAAGTCGGAAAGGCTTGCAGACAAGGATTCTTTTAGCTATTGTAATTACAACTGCTGGATACTTCGTCCCTGAAAACAAGATGCTACTCATAAGAGGCTATGCTGGGTGCGTCGGTTTCAGGTCGGCTTATTTGGTAGCAGCCAACAAGATTATGAGTTTCTCTCTAACAATAGTAATGCTCAATATGGCCCGCTCGCGGCTGGGTAAATCGCAGTACTGATGCTAACTAACAGGAACCATGATGAGGTTAAACAGATATACTTCCTGAGGCCTAATTGCTACAATGTGTTTGGGTATCTGGTCTTACCACTGAGGTATCGGGATTATCTTTATGAAGATACAAGCTGGTCTTCATTAAATTAGGGATTGCGGGTATCTTTCTCAGTACCTGACCACGCAATGGATTATTTTATAAATTGGTCCTTCGGCCTACATGCTTGGCCACCCAGTTGCCATGACGCAACATTATTCAGCCCGACATGTAACTGAAAAGTCTAACTCCCGAGTAGGTGCACTACTCAGGAAGACTATAAATATCTTTCCCAGCTGACATTATGACGCTGAGCGAGTCCTAACTCACGAGTGGGAACGCCACGGAAAACTATAAACCCTTTTTTTCCATAACATGAAGCTGAAGATTCCCATAATGAGTTGGCATGCTATCGGCAAGACATAATCATATTCCGGTTTGACCAGATACTGAAGAGTCTCATATACCAGTTAGTGTAACTATTCGGCGAACAGACTCTGGTTAACGATATTTGGCTTTATTTTATTTTTCAGCAATTAGCATAAAGTCGGGGGCTGACAACCTAATAGGTGCGTCTATTCGACGCACACTATTTCTACGTCGATATGGACCCTTCAATAGCCTCCTGCTTTTTAGTTTTGACATGACAGCAGGACCTGGGAGAAGAAGCACTTGCAAAGAGTACTCGAAGAGCAAGCCAGCTCTGGGAAAGACTTCATTCTACCGTGGGAGGTTGAAGCACTCGGCATCACTGTGACATTCAATCGAAGGTCTCAGGGGCCTACTTGTGGGATGTCATGAAGGGCCTTAACCTTGTAACACTGTCCCCAGTATATAGGAAGACAAGGCGCCCCCTGAGGACAGGTTGAGTTGGTTCATTACCAGAAATTACCACCATAACATCCTCAAAGGAATAACACCACAATTGAACATAGGGTATTACCTCACATCCGAGAGCCTGACCAGTTAATAAATCTACTTGTTTCTTTTGTAATTCACCAGAGTTTCATCCGCCAAGTAACCCTGTATCTATATTGTCATGTAAAAACATAGAGACGTGAGCATGTTAGGCCAGTCCTTTCCCACGAACTGGCGTTCCTCCTCCTTGAGCACTCTCTTTCTTTCATCAGACTCGACGGACTCTCTTCGTTGCTGCAACGCTTCCTCTCAGTTCCTCTCACCCAGAAATGCACCTTCCCACCATTGTCAGGCCCACTTATCTCCTCACTCGCTGTAGCCACTCGTCTAGGCTGTCCTCTTCCTGTGGTTGCTCGTTCCACAGTCAACGGATTCTCTCCTTACGTGAACCGACTGTTCGTCCATCGCTGCTTCCCTCGTCCACTCTTACAGCCCCTCCATCCGCTGCCCACGCCACTGATATTTCTCACTCCGATACCGAGACTCCCCTTTACCTTTAGAGCTCCCAGTCAAATCCATCCCAGTTCTGTTCATTCGGCCGTTCCTGTTCCTCTTTTTTTCCTCTCGTACCTGCAAAGTTCCTCTTCCCCGTACACTAGCTGTCTTCATCGCCACACTGCGCATCTTCTCCTCCCGCCACTTCTCATCTCTCGTTTCGCTGCCAGGCTCTCCTTTGGATTCTGCATCGTGGCCTCTAGTTCAAATTGAGCACCCCTTTATTTGCATCCTCTTTTAGGTTACAACACGTCCAGAATGTTCGGTCGTATTGAATGATCTTGTCACAATAGTCTATGAGCGAACCTTTCAAGGATGACAGATGAAGCCAGCTTGAATGGGAGTAGTGGCAACGACAAAGCACTAGCTCCTGTAGGGAGCGTGAGCTGCTGAAGCTCACTGCTGGATAAGTGCTTGTAATGCCCAGACATTGTCAATGCACTACAGTTCGGATATGAGGGATGTTTGGGGAATATATTTTTTGTGAATTATGAGCGCTGAACACCATGCAAAGTGAGGTGAGTGAGACGAGTGCTTTAACACGATCGCTATGAGTTGTAGAGCATGCTTGTCTTCGTGTACCGACTTTTCATCTAATCCTGTAACTGTTATGGAACATCCAATAATCCGTACATCATTCAGGTGTCCTCATAGACCACAGTCCAACTTTGATGCCACTTATTGGACATCTTTGATATGTAGAACTCCATAGGACCTCAACTGTTTACATGGAGGATTAATTTTGCCTGAATCGCGAGGGCTGCTGCCATGTATCTGTAACGGGTCAGGTCTTTAGCCTTGTGTAAATCTCAAACATGTATCAGCAAGTGGAGAGTACCAAAGTAGTTAATCTCTTTCGTGGCTGAAGCTAAACGACTCAAAGGCACTTGCTCAACTGAGCACAAGATATCCGCAGCCTCTTTAGGTTTCGGAATGAATTCTCTGTCTGCCTGCATATATCACTCTCCAGTACCCCATATCTTCAATGCTCAGCTCCTCCAAGGATCGAAAGACTAGGCTTGTGGTTCCATAGAATTTGGAGTCTCTATCCTTTATTGACGGCAACCGATGCAATTTGAGTTTCTGGAGATGCTCAAGCTGTCTCAAGTGGAGGCAAGAACGTTCAAGTTTTGCAAGAACTATTAGTCTCTATCGACTTCGTAGTGGTTGAGCTATTGGTTGTTATCGCTAGAGATAAGATAAAGACTAGAATTCGTCGATCGGCTGGTTTAACTAATTTTCTAAATCCGAGGAAACCGACCCCACTAGTGCACTGATAAAAGAAAATTCGGAGAGAAAAAAAAAGGGGGGAAAACGCCACTCGCTCTCTGACTAACCCTAACTATTTGCCCGATTCCACAAACGCACTAGAAGGGGGTCGTTGAGTCCTTATACGTTCACACCGGCGACGAAGATATTCAAGCCGCGTCGGACACAACAGAAAGAAGCATCAAGAAGAAAAGAACAGATATGAGGAAATCAAGATGGCATCACAAGCCCAGTGTAGCTTGATTAGAATTAAAATTTTTCCACACTAAGTGATTGAACTTCAAAGGAGATTAAACTCAGTGAATCAATATTTATTCAACCACTGTACTTTTTTTTAATTCCCAACATTGTGGTATCGAGAGCCTAGCCTTAGAATCAATCCAATCATCATCCCTCAAGTAAAGCCGTTAGAAATTAACTCGTCAGAAACCCTAAACCCAAATCCGAAGAACCTAATTTGGAATAGAGACCGCAAATATCAACGGCGAATTCAATGAAATCGGGATATCTTACCCGGTTCTCGTCTTCGTGCGATCAGGTGCTCAACATCCGTGCGTGCGTCGGTAGCCCGCGTTGCCGCGCGTCGGTGGTTCCCGCCACTGTGCGGCCTCAGAACGCCCTCTTGCGCACCGCTGAACGCCGCATGCGTCGCTCGCTAAAGCCACCCCGCCTGCCCCAGACGGTTCTCGAACGCTGTCTGCTAAGGCGCCGCGAGACGAGGTCGCCTCGGCTGTTGCTTTTGTGCAAAGGGACGAGAACTGGGGGGGATGGCGAAAGAGGAAGAAGACGGGAAAGGAGAGCCTTGGCCGTCATCGCCGCTGGCTTGCTCGCGCGTCGTCACGCCGCCGCCGCTTGTCATCGAGCGCAGTCGCGCGAAGAAGACGAGGAGTAAAAGGGGGATCGGCCGGAGAGGACCCTAGGGTTTTGGCCGCCGGCTCGCTAATTTGTTTTTTAATCCAGCAAGAACCAATCCCTAGCCGATGCTCATCGGATGGCGTTTGAAGGAAATAGTATGCCGGGATTAACGTGCGCCGTTCATTTCATCGGCAGCGATCGCGTGCACAGGCAGCAGCTGCAGAGCTGTTAGGTGACTCCTGGGCCGCGTCGCGCCACGGCTACTAGTAATATGCAAGGCCAGATTAAGTTAAAGGTGTTTCCCAATCCGGTTTTTATTTTTATTATCTACATAAATCCATTTATATCTTTCTTGGCCATTAAAATGCTAAAAAATTATGGAAAATTATTTTGAATGACCAGAAAATTATTCTAGCTAATGGAACAACGGAAGTTTTTGCTGGAAAATATTTAATGATGTGAATCATTTGACCAACATTAATTATACATTTCATGTCAAATAAATTAGAATACTTGCTTCTTAATTATTTATCCCAAAGGTGATGGTAATTCGAGGATTTTTCTGTTTTTTTTTCATGATATTTTCCTAACTTTTTTCTGCCCAACGGTGATTAAATTAGAAAAAGGAGCTATCATCGAATAATGATTAATTAGCCACGCAAATTAACTTATATGCCAATAATTTTTTTGCTAAATATTTTCATTGGTTATTTTAGCATTGGGCAGCCTTAAAATTTTACACCCCTTTAATGGGACAAATTTCACACTGAGTGAAGAACGATGTGCGACTGAATCTTGGCATGTGGACTATTGATTGCACTAGAGAGGATCTCCTGAGGAGCCATGTACATGATGAATAGTCAGGAATTTGATAATACCCAAGTGGAGTTTACAGAAAAAGCGGCCTCTTTGGGAAAGTCCAACAGAATGTCTCTCATGTCACATCAAGCAGTCTATCTTGCTATAGGATTATGAGAGGGTTACGAACTCAAACGATTGTTAATGTACGTACTGGCAAAATGAAAGAGATTTAAGATCATCTAAAGCCATGCTAGTACCGCTTAATAAGTAAGCTGATCACCAGCCAGTATGATGGGCAAAAGTGTGTAAGAAAGCAAATCCTTGAGTAACTCATATTGGCACATTTACACTAAAGACCATGGACATGGACAATTGTCGGAAGGTTTTCTTAGTGCATTATATTGAACTCTCTGGGTCCTGACTATGAGTCCTTCAAGATTAGTTATATATAACTCAGAAAGAGAAGTGGAACCGTAGCAGATTGATCTCCCACTTAGGGAGAGAGGAAGAGCGACAAAGGTGATAACAGAAATCTTAGATCAGCTCAACCTCTATCCATACTAAAGGCAAGAAGGAAGACAAATCAAGGCCATAAGTCGGGTAGTGGAGGAAAGAAGGCACTATCACCCTCATAAGTCTGGAGGAGCCCTGTCTGAAAGCTAATAGCCGCACAATCAGTCTCAAAGCTTTAGCTGCCTCCACCTCGCAAGTTCATATTGCAAGTTTTTGCAGTAAGATGGACATTGGCAGAGGGATTGTCCACGCTTAACCGAGAGGTGGCTAGCTAAGAAAGGTATAAATGAGATTGATTGAACATATTCTATGTTAAATTATGAGTTATTTTACTCTAATTCTCCATATACCTGGTTGGGTTGACCTAAAGGTTTGCCAACGTCACGTCTGTAACTCATCTGCAAGGATGACTACTGTACAGGTCGGTAGCAAAGGGGGAGCGAATCCTAAGAGAGATGTAATGGAGCGGAGATCGAGGTGAAGGCCGTTGGAGACGCTACACTTGACTCCTCCCTAGTGGCTACAAATTTAATTCTTCTGATAAGGTTTTTATTTGGCTCCCGCAATTCAAGGAGAAGCCTCATTTCTGGTCGAATGTTGACAGAAACTGGTTATAAATGTCATTTTTTCAAGAGAACATGTTTACATTAAATTGAGATAAAAATTGCATTGGCTTTTCGCCTTCGTGCAGAATTAGCTATTATTGGCTCTCTTTGAGGATGACTGATCCTTGAGATGTTAATAATGCCTGCCATTGATAAAGTAATAATGTGATAAATGAAGACGCCGTCAAAATTATTGGCACTATCGCTTAGGCCAGTTTCCTAGGGGGAGAATTGACGTCTCATAAGATGAAGATACTCCTCCTTAACTTTTCTGACGCGGATCATTGTATAGATTGCATAAGGGAAAATGTCACTAAATAATAAAGAAAGGAGCCACTAGGGAGCTCAGTCCACTAGAATAATCTCACACTGATATTGTGGACCATTCCCGGTGAACATCTTGGATGGATTTAATTCATTTATAACATTCACAGTATTGTATCCCGTATGGTTACATTTACCGCCATAAGCGACCGTTCCGTAATCTCTTGAGAAATTTTAAGATATTTACAAGCTGATAGTGGAGGATTCACATAATGCTAAAAATTAAAGGTTGTGAAGAATCTGGACCGTGGTGGTGAATACTACGGGAAAACAGCTCCCAATTTGGGGCAAATTCCTGGTTCCATTTGCCTCGTATCTAGTCTCCAGCACATGGGATTCATGCCATATCTCATGCTGGAGAACTCAGCAGAACAGAGTGCAGAACGACCTAACGCACACTCATGGATATGGTACCCAGTAATACTGAATCACTCTATTCTAACTCTGTCATTAAATAATAGGGCCCTTGGTTGGGAAAAAAAAAAATGAAGCACTTAAAACAGCCTGCACACATAATCTTAGGTGCCTAGTATAATCCAAAGTGCATAAGACCCTTATGAATGTGGACCGGAAGAAAACGACACTCCAATTATTTACAGTGTGGGGCGGTCGTGCGACAAGCCCAGAATATTTAATGCCACAATTAAAAGAAATAGATCTAAGACTGGAGCTGTATTTTAAATCGGGTTTTAATCCCGAGAGATCCAAAGGATACCGTTTTATGCCCAGATCGGGTACTAAATTTGTGGAGACTAGACAATGCCTGTCTTCCTTGAGGCAGTAAATGGGGGACTCACAGAAAAGGAAAATCATCTTGGGAAAATTCGTGGGCTAAATAAGATTTATCTAATCTCGAAATTCCCGAGAAGACTGATATTCCCCAATTATTCAGAAATCCCAGTAATTTCCTAATGTGCCAAGCGATGTAGCACCCGCAACGGGTATTCTGGCACCACCGTCTGGGGCTACACCCTCTGTTGAGGAAAGTGTTGAGAGTAAATAATAATGATGAGCCTCAACAGATTGAAGTGACACATAATGAAGAAGAATCTCCACATGAAGATCCTCACCCAAGGACAACATGAACTCAAGAATTAAAGGTCACAGCGGTTGAGGAGATCTGTCACGCCTGATTATTATGAGTATACATGAAGGAAGAAGACATGGGGAAGGGTAGACGATCCACCTCATTTAAAGAAGCAATAAATTAACAAGGATTCATCTAAATGGCTTTCATCACAAAGGCTATGGAAGAATCAATGGAGCCATAATAAAGTTGAGATTTAGTAGAAGTCCTACAAGAGTCCAAAATATAGGCTGAAGTGGTCTACAAAACTAACTTGACTCTAGAGGGAACTCGAATGATTCAAAGCAAGGTATGTTGCAAAGGGGTTTCACAGATGAGAAGGAATTGACTATCAATAAAACTTTTTCTTCTGTCTCTAAGGAAAGAATCATTCAGAATTGTCATGGCGCTAGGTGTGCTCACTTTGACTTAGAATCTATCAAATGGATGTAAAGACTGTCATTTCTAAATGGTGACCCTAAAAGAGACTGTTTACATGAACAACGGAAAGATTTTGTTTATGGAAGAAAAATCCATTTAGCAAATACAAATTTATAAAATCCACTCTCACTAAATAGTCGCGTCAGGCAATGGATCTTAAATTCGATCAGATCATCAGATAGTCGGATTTAAGGAGAATTGAGGTTGACAGACTGTATTTAGTGTTAAATATAAAGGTGGTAAATTCATCATCCTAGTACTCAATGTTGATGAGATTTTTGTTGCAAGCAGCGTAAGAACCTGCTTGCGAGAAACCCATAAAGAATTCTGTCACAAAATTGATCTGAAAGTCTTAGTGAGCATTTTATGTTTGGGGCATTGAGTATTCACCGAGACAGGGTCCAAGGAGTGGCTAGGGACGATCTCGAAGCTTACATCTCAGAATCTTCGAAAGATAATAATATGAGTAAATACGCCTCTTCACTGCTCCAATAATGAAGGGCGATAAATCGATTATTCCAAAGTCCAAGAAATATTAGAATCTAAAAGAAATGGACAAAAGACCTTATACTCAGCTGTCGGAAGCTTGATGGTTATGCACAAGGTCTGACAGCGACCAAAAACTTAGCAATTACAGATCACAGGGATCGCAGAGAAATGCTGGCAATTTCTGTCAAACCAGAATGGGACCACTGGAAGCGAATAAAGAGAAGTTCTGTGTTATTTAACAAGAATAAACATGACATGCTTACTATGTATGAGAAAGGTCTGAGTAAGTTGAAAGTACGCTAGGCTATTTAGACGACTAGATTCGCGAGGGAGGTGCGTAGACACAAAGAAATCCACTTCAGGATATATTTTCACCCTGCGGGACTAGGAGCTATTTCATGGAAAAGCTCTAAACAAACGCTTACTGCATCGCGACAATGCAAGCGGAATTTGTAGCATGTTACCATGCGATGGGCAGGCGTATGGCTTAAGAATTTCATCCCAAGATTAAAAGTGGTTGACAACATTGAGAGAGACCACTTGTTATATACTGTGATAATGAAGCTGCAGTATTCTATACGAAGGAACAAATAAGTCAAGTGAAGCTGCCAAACACATTGAAATTAAAATATCATGTTATGAAGATAGAGTCCAGAATCAACAATTAAGATTGAGTACATAATACTAAATTTATGCTTGCGGATCCGCTAACCAAAGGCTTACCTCCCAACCTATTTAAAGAACATGTGGCCCGCATGGGATTAAGTGATTGCCTTTGACTAAGATCCTGGAAATAAGGGGATTAATTTTTCAATCAACACCCGCTAAGTTAAAATGTGAGTTTATTTAAGTATTATAGTGAACTATAGGTCTTGTAGTCTTAATGACGTTTAAAGTTGTTATGACACATTGCCTTGGGAAGCTGTTTTACTTAATAGACTTAGAAATTAATTAAGCCTCTAAATCAAGGGGAGAATGTTGGTTGTTTTATCGGCTTAGAGATAAGATAAGAGATAGAATTCGTGATCGGTGGATTTAACTAATTTTCCCTAAACCGAAGGAAACCCCCAAGCCCCACTAGTGCACATATAAAAGAAAAATTCAGAGAGAACGGGACGCTGCTCGCTCTCTGACTAAAACCCTAACTACTGTGCCCGATCCACAAACGCACTACAAGGGGTTCGTGAGGTTCCTTATACGTCTCAACATCGGCGGGAACCAAGATCAATCAAGCCGTCGGGCACACACAGAGAAGAGAAGCATCAAGAAGAAAAGGAAACAGAAAAGGAAATCAAGATGGCATCCAAGTAGGTCAGTGATTAGAATTAAATTTTCCGCATAGGTGATTGAATTTCTAAAGGGATTAAACTCAGTGAATCAATTTTATTCAACACTGTATTTTTTTAATTTCTCCAACAGAGCTGTCCCACCCACTCTGGAAAAGCAAATCCTGAGTAACCATAAAGTTTCAGCTCTTGCAGATACTTTGGAGGAGACAAACACCCAAGTATCACCTGGGACAGATCGGGTGTAAGAGCTTCCGTAAAAGTACCAGACCATCTTAGTTCCAAAGCTGTAATATAGTATTCTCAACTATGTTAGCTTCAAGTGCCTCTGCAGGATCACTCACCATCTCAAGCTCTGAAATACAAAGGGTACCTGTCAAATGTTTCATGTCCCTTAGTTCAGTTATCCTGTGGCCATCTTCTGCTTTAATGCGGTAGTCATGTAGCTCGTGCAATTTAATTAGCTTCCCTATGCCATTAATTTGAGCAATTGTGGCTGAGATAGCATGCAACTGACGTAGATTGATAAGGCAGTTCATGTTTTCAGGTAATTTATCAAATTTACAGCCTCTCGAACCTGGAGTTGGCACAAGCTGCATACTGAATCAGGAATTACCGTGATCCCAGGGAAAGAAAGATCCAGATATCTGATGTGTTTCAATGCACTCATATCATTTCGAATCCCTGCACCCAAAAACTACAAGAAGAGAAAGACAGTAAGCGTAGACTTATTGAGCCATCAAATTTTCTGCCAAGAGAGAGATAAAATTCATTAGAACTGGGTTGATCAATGTACCAATCAATATTATTAGTCTCAACTGTTGATATTAAAACTGTCCGCAGTGCATTAGGCACTCCATGTCAATTGACAAAATAGCGGACATCCTAGTGAAACACCTCTCAACTTATTATTAATAACATGGCATTCATCAGAAGACAGTGCGCTTGCAAAATCCCAAATTAAATCATGCATAACGTATCCAACTTTCCATGCTGGCTGAAGAAATGCCCTATTGACAAAATTCATCGAACCATTCCCACCTATATCCTCCAAACCTTGTGTTATGTGGGGGAATTCCGTTTGAAAGACGCAAATGCGCGAAGGAGCAGTGCTGGCCGGTAATTGCCACTATATCCAATTAAGTTAGTTGAGAGTTAGTTCAGGGTTATTATCTCTTTATCTAGATGAGGTTTAGTTCCTTAAGATTTGTTATGATTAGTTAGCCGGATGTAATCCTCTATAAAAGGCAGCCACGATGAATAAAGAAGGCAACAAGAAATTAGATCAATCTCCAGCCCTTCTCCTCCCTGTTCGTCACCACGGCTCCGGCCCGTCGAGCACGCTTATGCGTTGAGGCACCTTGGGCCAGCGCCATCCCATAACTCCTTGAGATTCCAGCAGAATTATTCGGTTGAACAAAACCGTTAGCTATCCACATCTGCACCAACTTATCTTTTTCAAACACATAATTTCTAGCAAATATTGAACAATAGACAAAGCATTGCCGCAGATATCCAGGTAAAACACTGTAACAACTCCCAAGAGAAGATATAACTCTGATCGCAAAGTTATCATCTGAAATATTCCATCACCAACTATTTAATAGTTTCGTCCAATGAGCTTCTTCTAATTTACTTCTCAATGTTGCACCAATTAACTTTATTGCTAGAAGGCAATCTGGGTAACTCTTGCGTGCTATTTTTCTTACCAATTTCTTCGAGACCTTCTGTGGATAGAATTGTACAGGGTTGAACAAATGCATAACTCTTAAGAAGTGTCCATGAGTCATCGGTTTGTAATGGATCCAAAATTACAGGACCCTAACATGCGTTCCTACAAAGTTAGCTACGGTAATGTACAATTGAGTTGAAACTAAGACTACACTTCCTGGTGCCCTGTGCTTAGTTACACTCCTTAAACCATTCCAATCACACATATTTCATCCCATACATCATCTAATACCAGGAGAAAATCTTTTACCTTCTATGATTTCTGAAGTTTAGCAGTGCACCACTTTCCAGCTGGTCATATTATGAGGTCATACTTGGTGAGAGAGTATTTAAGGTTTAGATAATGCTCGACAGATTAACATTGATTAGTGACAACCATTCTGAGTACATATAGGCACGAGTGGGGAGCCGGGATCGGCAGGCCCCGCGCATGGCCCATGGGCTTTACACTCTAACACGCCCCCGCAGTCGGAACTAGGAGCACAGCGAACATTCAGACTGGACCTAAACTCCGTAAAAAAACAGACATCGGCGATGGTTCCCTTTGGTGAAGATGTCGGCATACTGAGACGATGTAGGAACATGCAAGACACAAACTTCACCAAGGGTGACACGTTCACGAACAAAGTGTAGGTCAATCTCCACATGCTTAGTGCGCTGGATGCTGAACGGGGTTGGTGAGAGGTAGAACTGCACTGATGTTGTCACAATAAAACAATGGTGGCACGGCGGAGGGGACAACAGAGTTCACCCAAAAGCTGGCATAGCCAACAGGCTTCAGCGACGCCGTTGGCCACGGCACGAAGATACTCGCGGACACTCAGCACAATCGAACGGGACACTGTCGAAAAGAGCTGGCGCTTGGAAGACCAGAGATGAGATTGGCCCAAGGAAGGACAGCATAACCGGAGGTAGACTTCCGAGTATTGGGCATCTGGCCCCCAATCAGCATCAGGTAAGACTGTAAGGATCAATCGGCGATGTCCGGTAAGAGGTGGAGGCCGAGATCCTTAACCTGCCTTGTAGAGTTACTGCAGGATTCGCTTCATAGCAGCAAGATAGAGGGTCTCTGGGGTCGTGCATATGCAAGCATACTTGCTGAACAGCATAGGCGATTATTCCGGACGAGTAAAAGTGAGATACTATCAAGCACCAGTGATACTGCGGTAGTGAAGTAGAATCAGACAACGACGCACCATCAGCAGCAGACAACTTGGAGTGTGGTATCCACAGGAGTGCTGCAGGGCTTGCAGTCGCGCATTGCCAGCACGGTCCAGACCATATCTAGCAGATAATGTCACTGGGAAAAGAAACATGCCATCAGCACGACGCTAACTGTAATACCCAGAAAATGGTGAAGGGACCCATGTACTCATGTCATAGAGGAATTCCTGTCGAAGAGCGAAATAATCTGCTGAAGGAAACTCTGTGACGAAGCCCATGAGCACAATGTCATCAACAATAGAGGAGTTAAGAAGCCATCTCAGCGCCTCGGCAGTAAAATGAACAGGGACGTGTTAGACTTGGCCTCAACAAATCCAAGAGAAAGTAATGTGAAGGCAAAGCGACTGTGCAAGCGCGAGGAGCCTGCTTCAACCCGTAGAGCGAGCGGTTCAGACGACAGACATAATCAGGCCTCGAAGTGTCAACAAACCCCGCTCGGCCGCCTATGGGAAGAAAACCATTTTAAGAAAATGAAAAAACTGTGAAAAAATAAGTCTGAGCGCAGTACACTGTCTCTTCAGAGTGCCGTGCAGGAAAGCGTTCTTGACATTCAAGCTGATGGATTGGCCATGACCTAGAGAGAGCCAAACTGAGAACCACACGGATGGTAGCAGCTTCACAACCGACCTGAACGTCTCATCATAGTCAATCCCAGGACACTGAGTAAAACCGCGCAAGACCTAGCGAGCTTTGTAGCGGTCAAGAGTACCATTCTGACAGGAACTGTGGTGATAAACCCAGTTGCTGTGACAACATTAACTCCAGGAGGCCGAGGAACAATGTCCAGGTGTCATTGGCCTGAAGAGCATCAAACTCGGACTGCATGGCGCATGCCAATTCGGGTCGGCTATAGCTAACCGGAACGATGCCAGGTGCGGAGAAGGACTGCCGTATTGGAGGTTGAGGCATCCACCGGCTGAATGAAGCCGGATTTTCCACGGTGCGCATGCCATGCGCGTTTTTGATGGGCCGCGATGGCTTGCGGAGCGGTGGAGATCGTCGCGGCGAATGTGTGGCGGGCACCGATGGCAACAACCTGCGAGGCAGGGGCCCGGTGGCAGCGATACCGGTGAGGGCCAGGGGGCGCGCTAGCAGCGGCCTAGGACAGGATGGTCCTCAGGCAGCAGCGCTGCCGATCCGCTAGAGAGTAGAGGCGGGGACGTCCCACCAGCAGGGAAGCGGCGTCGCCGGGCGGATGCGAGCGGGAGGCGCACCGGGAGGAAGAGTACCTGCATCCAGCACTAGCCCAATGGCAAAGTGGAACAATCATCATCGCTCAAAAATCCAAGGTGGCAGATCCAAAGGGAGTGGTGACATGTTGGAGAATGGAAAAGACGACTCATCAAACACAACGTGCCGGAGACGATAATCCTAATTGGAATGAAGGTCAAGACACCATGACCCTTTGTGATCCGCGGAATAGCCAAGGAAGACGCACCCGGAAGATGAGCGAGGAGAGAGTTTATGTGGGAGCTATGGACAACAGGTTGGGATAGCAGGCACAACCAAACACGTGAAGGTGAGTCGTAGGAGGGGTGCGTGCCGTAGAGAGCCTAAAGAAAGGAGTGCGGCTGTCCAACATCTTAGTGGGATATGATTAAGGAGATATGTGGCGGTGTGTAAGGTGTCAGACCCAATAGACGGGAGTAGACTAGCCTGAAAAAGGAGGGAGCGCACGATATTATTAATGGTGCAAAGGATGCGCTCAGCGCGACCATTTTGTTGGGAGGTGTATAGGCACGGACATGCGGAGGATGGCGCCGGCATGAGTGAGGAAGAACGTGCGAGCCGAGGAGTGATCAAACTCACGGCCGTTATCGCACTGAATGGCCTTGATGGAGGCGCCAAACTGCATGTGCGCATAGGAAAAAAAATTGGACAAAAGATCAAACATCTCAGATTTTAGGCGAAGAGGGAAGGTACAAGTATAGTGGGTGCAGTCATCGAGAATAACAAGATAGTATTTGTAACCCGATGCACTAACAACAGGGGAAGTCCAAAGATCACAATGAATTAAATCGAAAGGTTTTTGACGCACGACTGTGTGACACGCTAAAAGGAAGGCGTACATGACGGTCCTAACTGAACAGGCATGACATATATGATTTGTGGTGCGTTTAGTACAAAGAAATAGTTTTGGAGATGACTAGCTTGGATAGGGACCTGCATGAAAAGATGACCGAGACGGCGGTGCCAAAGAGTGATGGAGGACACGTCTCAAAACTAAAGTGTGGCGGCGAGGGGCGTGTAATATGCAGGTCCTGGCTGCAGTGGAAAGAACGGGTAGAGGTCGCCCGTACTATTGCACGTGGCGATCACGCTCCGAGTTTGTAGATCCTTCAACAGAAACGGCCAAATGGGTCAAACTCGATGGAACAATTGTTATCGGTGGTGTGGTTTAAAGCGAAGACGAATGGTAAATCAAATTCTTAATAATGCTAGGAGCTACTATAGAACATTAGGATAAGAAACAAAGTGACACGTCGTGTGGGCGTGAAAAAGGAGGAAGACCCAACAGAAGTAAACCAGGAGTAAGCCCCGTTACCGACAACAATAGAATGAAGGACCAGAGGAAGGAGGAGGGTGAGATGACAAGTGAGTATATAAGCACCACACGTGGTGGCCATATAATATGAACCAGCCCCGGAATCAGCGTACACACGGCAGCCGGAGAGATGCAGCGGCGAGTCAGGGACATGGTGCTGAAGTTGTTGGATCAGGGGCCCTGCTCCCGATGAGCCTCAGCCCCCCAATCTCAGAACAAAAAGCGAAATGAGAGAGGGCGCCCCCCTACGCCAGCCTCGGCGTCCAGGAAGACTGGGGCGGCTGTGGAGGCCGCTGCAGTGTAGACGGGCGATGGAGTACGCCCCCGTAGGCGAAGCCGGGAGGAGCACCGAGGTGACCCTGCTGCAGGTCTCGGCCCCATCGCAGCGTGGGTCAGTAGTGCAGCTGCGGCATTACGGTGAACGCGGCCGCGGCCTCAAACGGCGAAGAACGCCGGGCGTGGTGTCGAAAAACCGAAAACGGAGGGCGCTGGGCCGTAGGGATTGTCCAGGCCACAGCTGTACGGTGAACCCCGCCCACGGGTTGGTGGATGGTGGCGAGTGCACCGAGGCGTAGCGCCGGGACAAGGGGCTGCCGGAACCGCCAGCGCCGGCCCGTCAAAAGAGAAAAGGTAGCGGTTTTACCGCCACGCCACGCGGCGGTTGTGAAGCGACTGGCCGCCGCCGGAGTGCTGCCAGGAAATGCAGCGCCAGGACCACCACCAAGTAGATGGCGCCAGTGGACGCTGAAGGAGCAGGGGAACGGCGCAGTGACGAGGCGGGCGGAGGGCATCCTCAGGCGACGTCGTCGATATCAAATCTCTTCGGAGGAGGAGCAGGGTCAGGCTGCATTAAAAACAGCGTGCCTGATCGAAGCTCGTGTGGGAAGACGGACGCTGCATTTTCAGGTTAGAAACCATGATATGGCGAACTTCCCGTTTAGCCCACGCCTGAACCCCAAGGACCAGCGTCAGCACAAGGTCCGATCGCCGACCCCCGGGCCATCGCCGAACTCGGCGAGGAAGCGCTGGCCATCCGATCTCCAGGCACCGGCAATAGTCGACAATAAAAAGTGAAAATTGACAGAGGCGCGCCCTGCTTGAATTGCGAAACTCGGCGGAGAGAAAGGAGCGCACACGATTCGCACTGGCCGAAGGAACTCCGACTATGTCGTATCGAGCACCGACCAGGCGCGACTAGGGCATTGGGCTCGCGGAGCATGACCGGTGCTGTTGAAGATCAGCAGCGATGGTTGCTGGTAGATCCAGGTGGCTCGGACGGCCCGCGCCCGTGCAATCCATCTGCACCCACACTGAGCGATCGGGGGAGAATGGGCCATGTCGTAGAGCACGTGTTCCAAAGTGAGCGCGTACTTGCCGAGGATGACGAGGAAGAGATTGCGCCATCGATTGTAGTTAAGTTGACGGTGCGATCCCAACATGACGGGGATGAGCACCTTGATGTTGACGCGCAAGGGTCCTAGGCGTGGACAGCGGCGTATGTTTCGCCTCATAGGCGTCGAGGGGCAGCGACACGCCGCTTCAGCCTTGGCGGCGCCTCGCACTGGAGGCGCTCCTCCTCGCGCAATGCAGCAAGCGACGGCGGCGTCGGCATCTGAAGACGCCATGAGGAGCGCTCTGCGCGCAGAGAAGGAGAAAGTGGCCGGCGAATGAGATCTAGCGATGGCAAGCCAACCGGCGAAATCCTGGTCGTCTCGGTGTCGCGGGCTTTAGGGCAAGGGATGTTGCGGGAAGCGGAGAGGTCGCAGTGAGCGAACCGTCTCTGCGTATACCATGAGGGAGAGTAGTTAAGTTTAGATAATACTCAATTAACATTGATTCAGTGACAACCATTGGTTCGCCCCACATATAAAGAGCACGAATGGAGAGAGACCCACATCCCATGGCATCGTGCAAGCACCATGGCACCATGCGGACCCCTAACACAATTAACACTTAGGATCAAACAAGAAAAGATAATCATGATTTAATCATAACACAATATCGTCAACATTCTCGTACAGTCATATGGATCCCATGCAGATCGATCATCGAAGTGGCTCCCTGAACATACCATCGTTGACTACGAATTTAGCAAGACTGATTGCCCACCCACTGATTCCCAAAACATTATGGGAATAACTGCCGGGATTCGAAGGTATAATTATAAACAGTAGGTTGGTGAAACATGGAAATATATTCCATCTATGCCACTCATCCTTTGGATAGAGGGCGTCGGCAGGGGTACCTCCATATCGTTGTCTGTGTCTTTGTAGACAGACAATTTCTGAAAGAGTTGACAACATAATCCATCCTTCGCTAGGAATGTGTTAGCTTCTCAGTTCTTTCTACCTTAAACTCAAGGCGATGTTTGCTGCTGCTGTACATAATGGGAATTTGCCAGGTACTCATTTCCTCTCATCATACTCTATCTGCTCATCACGACCTAATTATGGGAGCTTCTATCCCACCAAGCAAATATTTAGCCCTATACTAGCAATTGAAACTCGTGGTATTCTTCTCTGCCTTGTCGATTAGATCCCTATTTAGGTTGCGTAATCAATAATGGATTCACCTGGTTTAACACAGAATATTGGAGGACGTTACAAGTATAGGATGTAATTTAACATTCTGATACGGACATAATGGTCGTCAGAGCCGAAAGCGAATCACACTTGTCAGAAAATATAGCCGGCCCAAAAAAATCAATATTAGATGAAATAGTCGATAACTACATCATACAAACTATTTTTCCCCATTTTAATATCATCTCTCT